>JABASH010002703.1:0-19129 GCA_019776445.1 Tomocerus maximus | reverse complement strand
CGGAAACCCCCCAGCTGATGTGACATTGCGACAATGACACTAGGATTCCAAAATTAACTCACTGGCAATTCAATTTTATATGCATAAAGCTCGTTTATACGTATAAAAATATTATTTTATTGAACTGTAGGCTATTAACAGATTATTAAATGTGTTTGAGATAAGAAATTATGAAAGAGATATTGATAGAGATAGATAAGAGAACTTACTTGTGCAATGAGCTGGAGGAAGAGCCGGAGACGAAGTGACGGTCAGCAGAAGCTGGATCTGTGGATGGTACGTTAACTTCAGATGACTTGAGTTGAAGAGCGAGCGACTGTCGTTAAGTGAGATTAGAATATATTAAGTAAAAATGTTTGTCTGTGGAAAGGGAGGTTGCTTTGATTTGCAGGAGCGAAAGTTGTGCTGAGCAAATGATTGGATTCGAACGAAGCAGATTCTAGTTTCAGTTTCAATCCACTTTTGTAAAGGCAAATGTAATAATATTGAATATAAAGGAAATCTAATGATGCATTAGGGAATAGCGTTCTGCTATGTGTTCCTGTGTAAAAGAGAGCTTAGTTAGCTTAGTGACGATGAATTATTATACATGTACACCAGGACAGATAATGTGAAGCAGCAGTTCTAGAGTTGTCTATAGTTGAATTAACTTGACTAGGAATTGAGTTACAACATCCACAACAGAACAACAGTGGAAAGTATCATATGATGCATGTATCTAATGGGAATAATGTGACTCGTCAAATTGACTGTTCTATAATGTAACTCTTGAAAGCACTCGTTTGTATCGTTGTGTCTGTAAATGGATAACTTGTATAACTAGGAAAACCTATATAGGTACTCTCACTGTCCTTTATATTATATGTGAGTTGTCTGAATGGATTTGAATTCGTGCTCAGTGCGACTATCTGGATGGACTGCTTATGTTCTCTATGTTGATGGGAATGGGAGTTTTGTTTAGATGAAGATAGTTGCCTGTCTTTACTTTGTGTTATGCAGAAATTCTTGACTTGACTTTCCTTTGATTTTAATTTATCTATATAGCTAGTATATACTGGATATACGTATTTACTACAGGCGAAGGTATAATTGGTGACTAGGTAAGTTACTACGTAAATCCACTGTTGTATGTATACCTATACGGATATAGTTATATCTATGCATGTTACACGAATGGGAGTTTGCTTTTTTCATTTTCTACGTGTTTGTCTATGTGCTATGTGGCTATGCGCTGCACTTGATCAGCCCAGGCAGTTCAAGTCAAGTCGCATGCAATGCACTTCGTAACCAAACGTTTTTCAATCCTTACTAAGTAGGTACTGTACTATACTAGGAATGCTATAGTATTCAAATTCTATGTAAATTTGTAGGTATAGCCAGCAGAGAGAAGCTAGAAGGTAGTTTCAGTATATAAAGCACAGATTGTTGTATTTTGTAAAGTCATTCACACAATCATTGTAAAAGTAATATTTCCACATGCATATTTATGTGTAGCCAGTACATAAGTAAATAGTTACTTTTATATTATGCTTACCTATAACATGCATACAGATATACTAAGTTGTTATAGGACAGGTCAGAGTACCATGAGTTTGGATATTAATATGAATTCCAAGTGCATAACAAAAATCTACAGCGCACCTCCTAAAGGAAATTCCAATCCATGCATAAAGAACCTTGGGGCATTGTTAAAAGTGTCGCTACAAGCGGTTTCCTTAGCTAAAAACTACATTTAATTTACCAAATACACCTCTTATAGATTTTTTTGTTAGAATGGCTCCTTTTATGTATTATTTAAGATATCTCTGTCTACAGGAGTTATACGTTATACCCGTAGCTAAAGAAAAATTCTGCTTGCATGCACAGAGTAATGATTTGTTTATGTGAGTAGTGTATGTACTCTGATCGTCTTTTGTACGAAGTAGCAAATGACAGGTAAGAGAATCATTTGACAATGTCGAAAGAATAGACACTAAGGACACTTATTCTATTCTGAGAATATTATGTGACGATTTGAGTCAGGTGTTTCATTTCGTTTGCATTGAAAGACTTTACTTTTCCACACAGTTGGCTACCCTGTTGTGTCCTCTGAAAAGAGCAATCCCACTCTCGATTCTAAATGGCAACAGTACTAAGTTGAAGATGGAGCTGCCGATGTGGTCATGGCAAAAGATTCTCCAGGATTTTTATACGACAATTTATAGGTATCTACCTATACTAGATAGGTATCTGTTGTGTGTGTAAGTGTAGGGTAGGGAAAATGAACACAGAGTTGCGTTAACTATGTGTGAATGTGTGTATTAGATTTGTGTATATTCAATTCAATTTCTTTAGAATCGACCAAAATGTCCCTTCGCTTTGGGAAATAGACATTTTACACTACATTAAGGACATACACACAAGTGCTCACTTAATGCTACATCAAAACAGGAAATGACTTAGGAGACAACGAGGCAACACAACAACCCATTTCCACGACGGGAAATATTGAGATTGTAACTGTCAAATATTTACTTTCATCGTGTTTATAGATAATACAGTTTCTGAAAAGTGCATCAAGTAGTAGCTAAAGTTAAAGCGAGAGAACTCCTCTACGTTGAAAGATCTCCTCTATCACCTATATTTGTAAACAAAGCTGAACGGAGATAACGCAGGTGAACAATCGTGTAGCAATTATAAAAACATTAAACACATCTTTATCATCACGGCTGTGAGGAATCAGGTTTGTTTTTATTGTTAGACATGCAGGCTATTAACGTTTGCACTTAGTGTTACTATTGCTAAGTTAAGTCAGGTAATAAATAATACGCATTTAGAAAACATTTGTAATTAACAGGTAAACCTGCTATTTCCAGATTGAATCGATTAACTATATACACATATATATGTAAATAGACAAAGATCTAATTTGCTAGCAACTGATATATTATTCTACATAAAAATGACGTTGTAAGTTTAGGCCCTATGGGCTTCATAGTCGAAAATAATATTTTTTTAAAAAATCTAATCAACCAATCCGGTAAGCAGGTGAATTCAGACCTGGTAATTATACTGAAGTACGTTTACAGTTAAAATTACATCATTGGCTTTTCATTTTAGGGTTTTTACAATGAATAGGGAGGTTTGTAGTATTGGCATTATCATTAGTATAGGTACATGGAAATGCCAAGCTAAAAGGTTAAAACAATCCTTATCCCTACATGTATGATAATTAAAATACTCTTTTTTCAGTTTTTATTTAGAAGAAATGGAAGCTGAAGATCGCACCGCGTCGGCTTTGGCCAAGTTGGAATTAGTCAATGAGATCAAGTAAACAAAATGTTTCTTCTTAATTAAAATATCACGAACTAATTACAATAAATGTTATTCATGTCATATAAACCTAGTTAACATTAAGAAGGAATCTTTCATTTTTATCGTGATTTTCTAACAGAACTAAAACCATGAAGATGTTCAAATTGAAGGAGAGACTCTTAGACGAAGTGGAGATGTCCAGAAAAGAAGAAAGATGTTTATCTGACTATCGATCTGAAATGGAGATGCTTATGCAAGAAAAAATGGCTCATGTTGAGGAACTCCGCCAGATTCATGCCGATATTAATGCGGTATGTAGCATTTTATATTTTCTAAAATCCCAGTTACAATTTCTGTAGACATAATAAAATTAATCTGACAATTAGTTTCAATAGATCACTTGGACGAATTGAAATGACTGTTTTCTTTCCTCTTACAGATGGAAGCGGTGATCAAACAGGCTGAACAGTCCAGAAACCGCTCAATAGAAGCTGCTAAAAGACTGCACGCTGAATTCGGGCCCGTAAAAGTTGAAGTGGATCGTTTACGGCAAAGTTGTTTAGGTTTGGAACGTCTTCCAGAACTGCACGAAGAAGAACCGTCTCTCATCACATCAGAGTAAGGAATATTTAAAATGACTTTCCCTGGCATGCATAAGTATGCAAACATACCTATATTTATCAATATTGTGTTTGTTCTGTTTTCCTCAGACTTTTCGACCAGTTACCGACTTGGAGTCATCCAAATCCTCCGAGAGAGGATCAAGTAATTCCAGGGATTTCTTATCCGCAGCCGCCAACCGCAACCCAAGCCGCAGCAGCCGCATTTATTATGAGTCAGAGTCCACTGGCACTTATGCAGTCAGCTCCCAAACAAGAAAGGCCTAGTCCTCATATGCCATCACATCCACCGGGACCTACACCGTCATTCAGGCAAGTTGTTTCTCCTGTGCAGCAAATGTTGACTATAATGAACTCAATTATTGCAAACTTGTGTACAAAGGTACTTTCTGGAAAACAAAAACTAATCTGCATTATGATTGATAATCAGCTAAGTTAGGTAATAGGAAAAATTGTTTGCTTCTGAAAACACGGAAGTTGGGAATTGGAAGTAGAGCAGAAGGAAAATAGTTCGTACTAAATTAACAGCAGTTTGCGTTAGTTTGTGCATTATCAGGGTTTTAAGTGGGTAACTTGGAGAACTCTGCTTTTCTTTTGATATCTTTGCGGCAGAGGAGAAAGAGAACAGATGTTGTCAACAGGCAACTTCAGAGTTCTTCAGAAACTACTATAATGTAGGTACTTTATTTATGCAATTATGTATCGTATCTCTGAGAAAAACGCAACAGAAACTTTGCAAAGCAAACTATTGGAACATGGCATGGCTTTAGGTAGTATGGCGTAACGGTGAAGTTTTCCAACTCCTTCGGCAACTCTTAGCTTTCCCATATCACTTGCTTATTAAATTCTTTAATGGCAAGGTAGTAGGTTTTTTCAGTTAGTCACTCACGGTCATGCATAATATATAATTTTCTGGTTTATGAACCCGCAATATATAACGTTGTAAATTAAACGATATTTTCTTTTGTTTCCTTATGACAGCCTTAATTGTCTTAGATTGCTATATCGACCTCACTACACAATTGCTATGAAAGTAAAGATAGATCACAGATGTACATGTGAAATGACGAAGTGGTTGTAAAATTGCCTGTTTACAGCTCACAAGTTGTCATGTGTAAGTGCTGAAGCGAATGTCATTTTAATCTGTTCAGTCATCAAGTCGTGTCGGGATTGGTTGTTTATGGACAGTACAGTTATCTTTGTGTTCCTCAGAGTAGTCTCTGGAATGCTTATCTAATATGACAAGTTGAATAGAAAATAATAGATTGCCTTCTTTTTCATTGTCTGTACTAACTATGCTTGGCATGTCATCTATTTACAGCACAGATTTCTCAGAACACATGTACATTTAGGCTCTACAGAGATATTTAATGTAAATCACATCGAATGAATGCACAGTGGCCATAATATTAATTAAACCCTCTATACACGAATTATGTGTATCTGTAACCTCTGTAGTTTAATATAGCGAAGCACATGATTGCTAGAAGCAAATGACAATGACCCACCACTTAAGAAAAGTTAGACTTGGAATAGGTATCTTAGCTTTGAAAAGAGTGTTGAGTAGAGGTTAGTAGAAGCATTATCGTTTTAAGAACAAAATCGATGGGAAATCCTTGAGTAAATAATAGATGTTTGATGTATGTTAAATATTAAATAGAATTAAATGAGCTCGGTTTCCTAACACAGCCGGTTAGGTTCCAGTCGAAGAAGTTCGGCTGGAGTTGAGTAACTAAGTAGATATCTAGTATGCAAAGAGCAAATAGGGTTTCATCCATCCTATTGTTTAACTTACAGGCAGCAACCTCCACCCATGAAGTCTTGTTTGTCATGTCATCAGCAGATTCATCGCAACGCCCCTATCTGCCCACTGTGCAAAGCCAAGTCGCGCTCCAGAAATCCCAAGAAGCCTAAAAAGAAGGAATGAAAATTAATTAAAGGTAAAACGTCTGCAGAGTAGTGAAATGCATGAACGAAAACCGGGGCACGAGAATTGGTTCAGTCAGACGCTAAAACAATCTACGGATGTAATAAATTGTAGATAGAGCAAACGTAGATCATTTGAAATTACTTAAATTAGGATGTACTTACAAACAAGGGCAGGTCGGAATAGGCTACCATAATGGACTTTTTAGGTAGAAAAATGGAAAACGGATTGGGACTGGATGCTAACTTACTCTCTGCGGGAAACTACACTCCAGAACGGTTGAATTTCCTTTTCTGTGCCAAAGGAAAGATGAAAATTCTATTGATTTCACATTTCCATTTGCACACTATGCACAAATTGCTGTATCTAATGAAAATTCGATAGACTTTTATGGAACTAGGTACTTAAATAATGTACGAACATAAATGCAGTCCTTATACGAATTATATTTACTCAGTACTACATCATTTACGTACCTGTCTCTTTATTCTTCTGTGCCAAATTACGAAAATACTGTCTGCAAGCATTTATATTGACGATCATGAAAACTATTTAGAAATAGAACAGATACTTGATCATCTGCAGATTTGCAAAAGAATAATAGATCTTTTTTGTTGTTCTTGGTTGGGTTCCTAACTTTTTTTTGGCGACTGGCGAATTCGCAACATTATTCTTTCATGGTCTGTGCCACAAAATTGATATTTTGCTCTTAGGTGGTTATTATTGTAAGAAAAGGCAGTTAATTTATAATTTGTGTTATAGGAAGACTTAAGTAATATGCACATTCTGTATATCTATCGCTTTTCTAATTGTAGCAATTTAGTGTAAATGTATACAGGTTATTATAGGATTTGTATGTAACATAGTGCCAAAAGGATTACGGCAATAAATAAAGCACACAGGAGGTTCCTCTATGTAACTATTATAAATATTTATCTTAATATAGACTATGCATATGTGTAAAATGTTGTTTAATAATCTTGCAGTGATGTACAAAGTTACCAAACAGTATTAAAAGAAATGCAATAGTACATAGCGATATCGATCTTCCGACTGGATGAGTTAATCCATTTTCCTATGAAAATTTTCATTTTTTATTACAACAATACGATGGATTTCTATGTAGACTACACTAGTTAGACTTAAACCCTGGGAGCTCCCATATAATATGTAAACAATGGAATACTAGTTTAAATTTCTGTACAAAAAAAGTGGCTATATGGTTTAGCCTTGTTGTATACGTCTTTGGAATAAAATTTGCAATTCATACTGAGATTCTACTAGACACAGGATAAAAGTACAAGGTTGACCTTAAGGATTAAACGATAACGAAATGACTTCCCCTCCAGTAAATAAATAAGATCCATATTTCAGTACCTATGTGGTAAGTGCTTTGGGCTGAAAACAATCCGGAGAGGAACACGCTTGATTTTTATCCTGAACATCTCTTCACGTTTTGATATATTTAGCATGGTAGATGCATTTATCAAGATGAGTCACATGAACAAAGATTATTAAAGTCCTCTTATAGAAATGATGATATTAGTTGCACAGGTACATGAGTGAGTAAGCGCATATGAGATTTCTGTATAATTTTCTTATAACACTGATGCATATTGTGATTTGGATGTTCCAAGAGCATTCAAGGTCTTGCCAACAGATAAATCGTCTCAGATTCTTATTAAGAAAAATAAGTATAGCAAAGTACGGTGGGACATTTATATACGTACACAAGTATTGCATTACACAGATGCACATATCAATGTTCATGAAAAGTACCCCAATGCACAACACTTGATACTATCAGCATTTACGTAACTATGCATTTCATTCTCGTTTTTTACGTATTCTTATCCAATGCGAATGCTAATAAAGATATTTCCCTCCTGATGACCAAAGTCCACAGCAAGATATTAGATTAGAACGAACTTCGGCAAAATGAAAAAGATGTGGGAAGGTCTTCCAGGTCTACTTAATAATCTACGTTCTCTCTGTCTCGTCGTGCTCATGTTAAGTAAGTGCCTGTACTATTTGGATTTATTTTCTCAAGATAAATGATGCTCTGTTATTAACTCAATGTGAGTAGCTCCTATCTGTATGATTGTAAATGACTTCGATACAGCAGTCATGTAAAAATGAGTTCATATACTTACATATACTTACTCGCAAAAGTACATTATACAACACTCTCAAGTGTATTCTGTTGGAAAGTTTACAATAAAAAGGGGGTTTTATGTTATTTCCGGTTTGCCGTTGCCTTCTCGAGTTATTTAGATTCTCAGATACCTTTTTACAATTTGTAGTGCTTCCTGTGGCATATTTCAATCTATGAAAAGTGCTAGATTCTAAACGAAGTTTTGTACAATGGCTCGCTTGCAGAATATTTCTGGAACTCGACCACAAACAAAAAAGTGTATATATACATAAAACACTGATTGTGATGTGATGTGTGAGTTCATAATTCATGTGGTTGCATAATAAATAGATAAGAGGACAGTACTCTAGGCTAACTTTACATTGACTTGTACAATGTAGGGTTTGTTGGAATAATGGTTTAATTTATTTTGTAGACTTGGTTATGCTGGCCGCAGATGGGCAGACTTTAATGCTTTAACTTGCAAATCGACTCAAACCAAAGTTCACGTTTCAGTTTCATTCTCGTTCTCATTTACTTAACTACTGTTTCAACTTAGTCTGACATGACAGTCGCATTTAAGTTTTTTGCACTCTGATTTCCTTTACAGTTCCCTTAGTTCCTTTCGCTAATGAAGGAAATTGAAACGGATTTTCAATTTTTTGGTAAGTACCTACAGACAGCAAATAAAACTTCATCTCAGATTCCCATCCTTTTTGTCACTGTCTCCGTTTAAATTCCCATGAATATTATTTTAACAGTTTTCAGGGTGTGCTTTTGAAGTACATCTTTCCTGCGCAAATATTTATCAAGACGATTCGCAACTCATGATGACCTACTCGCTAACCTTCAAGAATTGCAAATAGACCCGTGAATCAAATGGAGATGAATAAGAATCGGAAATGACTTTACATTTGCCTCCGTTGCGACAGTTCTATCGTTACTTTGTTCGCCTTGCTCCAGCAAATCATCGTCAGAAGTGTTTACACTTGCATAAGTTCGTATTCGTGTCATGTCAGCGAGAAAAGTGAGTGATTGAGTTAGATCGTTATCGAAGCAGACTGCAGACCGTCTCTCTATCCCTTGCGTGCTCAATTCCTCTGAAATTTTGACATGACTTTTCTTTGCTTACAGCACCGCATTTCAATTCAGTTACGTACGTTACGTTTCCCCCACTCCTCCGCTTTTGTTCTGTTAATACGTGGTGTGTGGTGTGTCATACTGTGATATGCATGTGATATGTTGTTCTGATCTGATGTTGTGTGATAGACAAGGTAAAGCCTCTTTGTTCATTTGCTCTCCCAATTCTATTTTCTACCTTTGTACACAGCTATACATTTATCTATGCTACACTCAGAGGTAATTACCAATACTGTTTTCTTCCGTCCCAGGTAACCCTAATTATTTACTGTAAATTCTGTAAATCAGGAACACAAAGGTTACTAAATACATGTGGTCTGTGCACAGTCGTTTCTACAGCCCATTTATTTAAAGGACTACCCAAAACCTTGACTTTCAACGTTATTGGAATTGGCTAGACTCAACACAAAATATATCCTCTGTCAATTCGCAGACATTTAGCATACAATGGTTTCTGCACATATATCGACTGCCATACCGACCCTACCATTACAATCTGCCTTTCCAGACACATACTGATTCCTAGTGTTGTTATGTACCACCAAGTGCAAGTAAACACTTTTGTTGCATATAATCCTTTAAAACTGGGCTGAAGTATACTCAGGAATTCGATAGAATAATCACGATCCGATGGGAATTACTTTTCAAATATAAAATTCTAGAGAAAATCCCTTTTGTTTTAGATGACTATTGACTACCCGGATTTCCCATTTCACAATAAATGCGCAATAGATTTTTATCATATCGTATCGTTCTCCAACAATGACAATGATATGGCAATGAGTGTGACAACATAATTCGGTCAGACGATTAGGTAGATTGTAGATTGCAAGAATTTTAATTTCATTCCTGATGGAATTTCGTGATTGCCAATTATAGCCGGGAGTCCCATTCTGCGATACTGTTGTATGTATATTAAAACATGATGCAACCCATTATTTGCTTGTACTACTTACATGTAATTTTAGTTTGCTATTTTGTTTCCTTGCATGACTTTGTCACATTGAGATGGTAAGAAATGATAAAGCACAGACGAGAGGGAAAGAAAGGTATCCAGCCAAAACTTTATTTGGCAATGCAAGTGCCTACGTAGTATATGTACATATTGCACATTCACGGAAAGTAAACTTAACCGAGGTTACTTGGTTTTTCAGAAACTTTGCAGTTTGGCAGGCTAACCGGCTGTCTCTAATGAATAGAATACGCGTTAGCGTAGCAGAATAAATTTTAGCGAGTGCTTATTATATATCTTTCTGTTCTAAGTTGGCATGACCAATTTTACCTTCCTTCATTCAGTACAACCAACTGGCTGCACTGCATTATAATTTTATTTAATATACATACGGATAGGTACATATGGACTAACTTTACTTACATTGCTCTGTCAGTATTGCCAGCCAGGAACGTTAGTCTACTATTACTGTACATCTATACTCTAATTTCGGGTACCGTTTCTATTTACTGCATAAGTCCTGCAATCTCTTTGTAAGTTACCTTGATACTCTCTCACTCCTTTTCTTAGCTCTTGCAAATGAAAACTTTTGCAAGAATTTCTCTCTCCGCCTCAAGTAGTAGCTTACGTTTTATGTTGTGGCTATTGAAATTGAAGGTATAAGGATGACTGAAGCAAATTTATTCATTGAATATTGAATACAGAAAGCCCATACTGGAATTGTACAGAAAATTCTAGTTAAGCTTGTAGCTTAACTTTCCTACAAGTATTTGCCTTTCCAACATTTTCTTCGCTCTTACACGGATCACTCGTTACACAACAAAACACAACACAATTCTCTGGCTTGGACTCGAATTCTGTGCTGCTGGAGGAGTTATCTTACTATGCGGTATTTTCCTAACTGTAATATATGTACATATATACTCCATTAATATATACCATCATTATATATCAGTCACTGTGCACAATAATGAAAAATTTGTATCATTAAGCTCGTAAGCTACTGACTCGTATCTTAAGGAAAGCCGAGACAAGGTAGGCAAGTGAAGATAACACTGTTTTGCTGACACTATTTGTAACTTGAGTTCTGCCAATGCAAACATCCAGCACAGGAACATCGTTTTGAGTTTACTGACTGACATGACAGTCACTTTGAAACAGACGTCTCCTGTCTTTTGCATAATCTACTTGCCTATTGACTCGGTATACTCAGCTCTTCACAACGGTTCCGAAAATATATTGGAATTGAGTTGAGTTCACTTTGACTTTTCCTTTCTACAAAATTCTGTCGATAAAATAAAGTCTGCTTTCTTTTAGCGGAAAATATGCAATATTCATGGAGTTATCCGTTGAATGTCAATCTAGTGTAAACTGAACGAAACATTTACAAATTGGGTATACCTAAGCATTATTAGATAGTTTTATGAGAATGGGAGTCGTGAAGAGCTAAAGGAAACTCGTGACTCTTTGTTCACTATCTTGACTTTCTGCTGTTTATCTATTGTCTTCCTCTTTCTTATCCGCTTTTTGTAAGACTGATGAATAAATAATTTCTGATGCAGTAAAAGCAACGACATATTTTCTCTCTTTTGTTTTCCTCTTAGATAAGTGTATCAGTGATACGGAAATAATTACTTTAGTTCCAGGAAAACCTAGTATAAGTTTAGAACTAGAATATTTCTGAAGGTATTTGGACATAGACTTCTTGGAAAGAAAAATAATGTAATGTGTATAGTAAGTAGCTAATGATAACTACAATAGTTGGGTAGGAATCAAAGTTTAAGGTACCATTAGGCTTAGTGTGTAGAATATAGGATGTTACTGGTAGAGCAGACTGAGCAGAGGATAGGATCTCATGACAGGAGTTGGCAATGAATGAATAGTGTATAAGGATGTGTGCATTGAGAAAATTTAGGTACGTGGGTGAGTGCCTATGGCTCTCTGCCGCAGTTGTAAAGTAAAGCAACGTTAAGTTGACTGCTGCTGCTGCAGTATTCTGATAAGATAGAGTTAGGATTAGAGAAAACGGACGGAGGAATATAGTTTATAGGTATCCGTCCTTATCCTTGCCTTCATTTCGGTGTTAGTGTGTTGAGTGGAGGGTCGAGTCGGGTGCATTGCATGTTCTGTCTGTGCTACTCCTGGAATTATATATTTAGTGTGTCTAGGATGTGTATCAATGTATCTCTGGTATATTTACTGTATAAGTAGTGTAACTGCAGTGCATTAGCCGAGTATTGTCAATGTGGAGAAGAATGTAGGACTTAAGCTTTCTTCACTTAAGAGAGTATAAGTAGAGTAGTGTGTTCGGTTGAGTTCGACTCGGGTTGCTTGGGTTGAGAACAGTGGTCTCTACTATGGAATGGTTTTCTTTGCTTTCAGTGTTCAGTTGAGTTCAGTCTTGGCACGCTGCTCGGATCGATGGGTACGAAAATGTGGCGGACCCGGGTCCGGTCCCTCCTTTTAAATTTTATTCTCTTCGGTTTGGGAGTGATGACTTGTTTGATTTGTTTACAAATCACTTCAACATCTTCAGGTCGTCCTTCGGCTTTTGAGACGGCATCCTCCTCCTTCGTCCTCCCACACAATCCTCAGCAAGAATTTCTCCAGCAACAGTCGCTCCAGTTAATCCAGCAAGAATATTCCAACAAGCCTTGTGATAGCACCACGAACAATAATAATATCAATACCAGAACTAAAAATGTTAATTCGAATACTTACACTGACGACGATAATTTACAGTTAGTGGCAGAAGGGAAAGTTCCTCAAATAGTTCATGCAAAACGCTACAGCAGTTTCGAAAAGGACAATACCGAAAATAATCTTCTTAGCAATACAAATAGTGATAGTGCAGGGCTGAAGACAACTGTCATCTCCGGCAGGAAATCGGACCCTCAGAATTTAGTTTATGTTGTAACACCCACTTATTACAGGCCGGAGCAAAAGCCGGAGTTGACCCGCGTTGCTCAGGCCCTTCTTCCTGTTAGTAGTTTCATCCATTGGATTGTGATTGACGATGTTAGTCAAGGGACTGAAGCCAGTTTGAGAGATTTGAAAATCTTCTTGCAAAAATTTCCATTGACTTATACTCTTTTGAAATCATTACCTCCGAAGGCCCACACCAGAATCGTTGGCAAACCCAGAGGAGTTGGCGGCAGAAGAGCGGCGATCGAGTGGCTCAGGAAAAATGCTCACGAAGGAGTCGTCTATTTTGCCGATGATGATAACACTTATGATTCAAGTATCTTCCGACAGGTAATAATGCTTCTACTAATAAAATACCGTATCTCAAATATCATTTAGATTCCTTTTTTCAAACTCAGCTTTTGGTCATTTTGCACTGTGAAAAATAATTACGCGTGGAAAAATTCATTCTTCGCAGTTTTCAAAATTGTAACCTCATCATAACCATTAATTAATAGCTGCGTATATTTAGCTTATGATTATTTAACTGTATCTGCCTTTAGTATACATTATTATGTTGAAAAAGCGATGTAATCTGGATTGATGCCATAGATTATCCAATGTGTGCTTTGATGATGATGAGGTACTATGTATACTATCTAAAGTAACACGATAGTCATGCTCGAATTTGCATTCATTCAGTCTGTTCTGCTATGGATCTCAACATCTGAGCATAGATTTGTTGTTAGCAAAGGCTTCTGTAGGTTTTAGTTTCATTTCGCGCATATCTCTAGAATGTTACACTTACCCACAGAATCCACTGCCTCCGCATTCATATATTTCACTAACACGGTCTTAGAGGGACTATACTAATTATAGCATTATAGTCCTAAGGCCAATAGTGGTTATCACGATACAAACAATGCGGACTACACACAAATACCTAATGTACATTTTTTAGAATACGACGTAAATAAACGAGTGTGAGCTGATTATTGCGGGTAAATCTGCGTCTTTGCTGACTAGGCTTGACTAACTCATCAGACTGCTGATGGTGTTCTTATTTTTGCCTTGGCTATACTACACTAATGATGTAGACATAAGTAATTACACTTTGTAGTATGTATGTCTAGGGTACTGTATATTGTAAGTTGTTTACTTTTCTTTGTTAGTACACCCCTAGGAGTCTGCTTCTTTAAAAATCTCTAATAGGAAACAGGTTTTTAAAATGTAATGGATTTACAGATATCGGATATCCTAAAGAAATCCTGCTAACGTTATAATTTAATTTGTTGTCAATGGTAAAATAATAATTTTTTTATCTATTTTTAATGCCAAATGAGATAGCATGTTATGCTTAGGAGCGGCTCAATTATGCATGTACTAATTAACATCATTAAAATTGTGCTTAAACGATGATTGATGACAGGTAAATAGTTATACTTACATATTACCATCCTATCACTACCAACACCCATAAAATGAATAACTGCTATACTTTTACCGTGAGAATACCAGACCTGATTTTTCAGTGTTTTTCAGTATTTTCTTTTGCATTCTATGTAGTTTTAAATATTTTTAAAGAATACATATGGGAATGGTCACACACATGCATGTATTTGAAAATCAACATAACTGAAATGAAGTTTCAGCAGATGTTTTATAACTTTACTGTCGGATACCGACTCCTAAGAGGAAATCAATCCTGAAAGACTCTACTCTTAATGGACTCCTAAAAAATGTCGATTTTCCCATCCCAAAACAATATCAATTTGTGTACATTATACCGGATAAATTTTTTTATTCATCCGTAATATTTTACTAGAAAAGTAATTGTAGATCATCCATTGGCCTCCTGTTTCTTTAAAAGTGATTAAGAACCGCAGAAAAAGTGTCATATTATCGTTAGAGATAAGAAAAAACGAAAATGTGTACTATATCGATCAAATCATTATGAAAGCCATATCCTATATGATAAAATACAAATAGTGCCCTTAATAATCATCCGCGAGCTACATATGCGTGATATTTAGCCAAGATATCCGTGACAGTATGTTGATTGCCGGTTGGGGAATTGATGATTTGGTAGACGCATGAACTTGGTACTGTTGGTACCAATGGAAAGGCTTGGTGTTATTATTCTGTTTATTGACATGTTGAACTGATAAATTGTATTACAGTATACAGCCTTCGGCTATTGTATGTGTGTGCATGAGGTTTGAGTTAAAAACTGAAGATTTATGGAAGCCAGAGTTAAATGCGGATGTGAAAAGCACGCAAATGAATAGAACACGCCAAAGAGTAATATTTACTCTGACTTGTCTTCAGCTGCAGGAGTTGACATGACACGAGCTACTGAATAGAGGCGGGGTGAGATATGTACACACCAGTTAATAACCTGGCTGGATGTAATAAGTTTTGTCGAAGAAAGGTTAGCGTAATTATTGCCATTATCGATCCTTCAGAGGATGTTCGTGTGCTTTTAGTATTGCTACACTTAAAACCCTGTGCAGTGACATTAGTATAACTAGTATTAGTACGTACTAAAGATAATAGATACTTCACAACTGCCATTATGGAATTTTTCCTTTTAGTCAGATTTAGCATTATTAGGTTTTATAGCTTTAGATAGTGCTTGTCATTTAATGAGGTTATTGTAAGCAGGATTATCTAAAGTGCAATTAAGGAATTTTAATCGCTAATGATGCCAGAATTGTCCTAAATGTAAACATTTTAGTTGAATTTTCAGAGCGTACATTCTAATCATTGTATTGCAGACCAAGAAAAGCTATTCCATAATTGAATTTAAATTGAGTATTTCTGGGAATTGCAGATGCAGCGTACAAAGAAAGTCTCAATGTGGCCAGTAGGATTGGTCACTGATCTCGGAGTGAGCAGCCCAATCGTGAAAAATGGGAAGGTTGTCGGATTCTACGACGGATGGAATGGTTTGAGGAAATTCCCTGTGGACATGGCTGGTTTCGCCATCAACATGAAACTATTCCATGCTGTAAGTCCCATTCATCATGTCATAAAAGTAAATATTCATAGAAATATTTGCCAGCCATCAAAAGCAAAGCTGAAGTGCTTATTATTACGCAATAAGCCCAACGAGCCAACTGTGCTCGGCCCTTTTCTCCTCAACGATTCTTCAAAAGAAAATTGGAATTTCTCGTTTACTGCGGATACTTTATTAAAGGAAGCACTAGTCTTCTGGGCGAGTAGAATGCGAACAGAGCACAGTAGCATTAGCTGGGGTATTATTATGATATCCAAATGTATTATGCTACATCGTATAATGTCCCGTGGGCACTACGACAAGAAATTTATCGCTCCATTATGTCATTGAATAGTCAATTAGGAAAAGGCAGCTTGGCGTATGGATAGAATGGCTGAAACTCCATAAAATATTTGCAAGCCTGATTTTAGAACTACTTTCAGATACAACATCTAATGCGAATACAAAACCCAACAGATAGGCAAATGGATTTTAGTCCCAGTTGCTTGCAAATTGCAAAAGAGAAGGCAATACTACTATTATTGTCTGTTTATGAATCCCTAGACGAATAAAAGATGAAATATCACTACTCCCGACGTTTATATGATCTGACGTCACCTTTTCCGTCCCGCAACACATTTATCACAGAGTAGGTACACATATCATTGTTACAAGTACTTCGCTACTTTTGTACACAAGTTTCCAACTGGAGTACACACATAATACTTATTTACGTAAATAGACAAGTGTAGAATTTTGGTAGAGGTCCTTCGGAGAAGGAACAGCTGGAAATGCGAAGTTTTTCTGTGAGCATTGGATGCAAGAGCCAGAAGCGTCTACTCTCTTGCAAAAAGAATGCGCAAACCTGGACATCATGAGACATAAATGGCAACTGGCAAGTCAGACTCGTCAGACTGGTAAACTATGAAAATTTTAGGGATATTCTCATTAAATTGGAATTGGGCCCGAACGAACTGGGTAATTGATTAGGCAGACGACAGCTGAACCATGTATACAGACTGTGGACTACGTTGTTTTCTGCCGTATTATGTAAATAACCCTGATGTTCTTTCAGTATTGTTTTTTGGCAAATAGAGCCTCAAAATCATTTCCCTCTGCCCTCATATGATACAGCCATGTTCATGTTACATGTATTAGATAATTTGCTCTGTCTAATTGTTAGCTGTCCAAAGATTAACTAATGAGATACGATGGATTCTAGAATCATAACATAAATATTCATAGAAATATTTGCCAACAATCAAAAGCAAATGCTTATTACTACAAAGCAGACAAAGTATTAGTAATGAAAATAAACAATCTCTGGCAAGTTATGTATTAACGCGCACTAACTAGTGCCCTATTTTGACTAATTGAATCCAATTCTACCATAACTTATCAATTTCCCTAGTGAAATGCATTATTACAAAATAAAAGTAGTCAGGGTGGATTATTCTAGCCGGAAAAACACTAAATAATTAATTTTATGTGTAGTTGCTGCCATGTAATGAGGTATTTCTTTTTCTGATTGTTCTGACATGTACTCTGTTCAATATTCCATAATGCTTGTATAATAGATATTGTATGGTGGCTTGTACCATGGCAAGTACTTATTTATGTGGCTTCTGTGTACATTAACCCACCTGGGATCTATAGTCAAGTCTTATTCGGAAAAGTAGCTTTGAAATGACTGGTTTTATTTGTTTGATTTGTATGTTGTCATTTTGTGATTTGACAGAAACCGAAAGGAAATATGCCCTGGGTAGCTGGCTATGAAGAGGATGAACTTCTTCGCACACTTGATGTTACAATGCAAGATATTGAACCTCTGGCCAACAACTGCACAGAAGTAAGTAAATATTATCTTTGCATTAGCAAACTATTAGTTAAGTAAAGAAAAGTTGCAAAATACCTTTGAATGCCAGAAAAGAATGAGTACGCTTAGTTCTGACACTAATGGGATACATAGCTACGTAAACTGTAGCCATAATAAAGCTCATAGGTAGAGCTGTCTAGATTTCCTCAATATTTGTTAACATGTGTTAGTATTTACTTAAGTACACACTTCATTAAGTAAGAAATTTGTCAAGTGCATGAACTTTGAGCTTGATTGGCTTGTGGTGATAGTTTGTATGTTTAATTTAACAAAATCGGTTATCATTCTGTACATTCATCGTAGACTTACTTATTTCCTTTAGGTAATTATAATATTAAAACAATTTACTAAGCCATATCATAAACTAATCATAAATTATTTGAGTAATTAAATGTGAATATCTTTGATACAGATACTCGTGTGGCATACAAAAGCCATAAAGAATGTCTGGCCAAAACGTCCGAAGAATTTAAAGCCGCCTATTGCGACAAACACAAATCTTTTCAAACTTCTCCAATCGCTTCCACAAAAAAGTCTTGCCGGTCCTGCGTCTGGTCAGAATAAATCAGAGGGAGGCTTTTCGTTTCTTCATTGGGTTTTCGGTGGACTGTGATTTCATTTTGACGAAAGTGGATAACTTAATAAATTAATGACCATGGGCTTCAGAAGGTGACTACAAAAGAGACTCCAGATGGAAGAAAGTGCATGTAGCAAAACCTGATCATTTGTAAAACTTGACATTTTATATGCTATTTTAATCCTATTCATGTAACTCAATGAATTATCTTCAGTTGCGATTACAGCGGAAAAAAACAGAATCTAGTTATCTCATTACTCTAGTTAATTTTAAAGATGAAAAATATTGATGCATAATCGTCATAGTCATTAAATATTGGAAATCGGGCTTTTGTTTCGTCAACGTTTAAAATTCAACATTTACTGCCTCCATGTGTATCATCCATGATATTTTGTGCGTTTCAAGGTGAGAAAGACAATAAGGCTTCCGCTTCTAAGACGATTACATATGTTACGAGGATTTAATGTTACCGATCTTCACTGAATGATTTATAACTAATCTCATGATGTGTGACTTGTTACAAATATTATTTCTACTAAAGATTTAATGAACATGTAAATGATTTATTCAGCAACTCATTTGTATTCTAATAAGTATATCAATACAACAAATATAGTTATAAAGTAAGTAGAGAATTAAAACTGCTTAACTAAAGAAATGTAGAAATGATTTATGTAGGAGTACAATAAGTTACGTCACAAAAGTTG
>JABASH010002702.1:0-19134 GCA_019776445.1 Tomocerus maximus | reverse complement strand
AATTTACAGACACCTATTATTATCACTGTTGGTGCCTATGGTACTTGCATCAGCTAACTGTTAGAACGAATAGCTTATCAAGATGTCAGTTACATAGTTAAGGAAACTGTATGTACATAATATGTACTTTTTTGTATATTTCACCGAAAAAATGCTGACTGATAAATTAGAAATGCATAATTATTAATAATTCTCCGTAATTTGGCTCAATGATGACAAAGTAGACAAGTAATGCCAATGCCAGGCTATTTATAACTTGTTTATGTTTTTATGGAGTTTCTCATGCAATGAAAAGTTATAGCTGTATAGTGTTCATGTAAATTAATGTTTTTCCATTTAGATACTAATTCCTTAACGGATCCTAACTGTTGTCGTCATTTGGGCAACCCATATGGCCATGGAATTACAGAACATTTGATTCCAGCGCATCACAATTGCTACCCAATACTTATTCCTCCTGACGATCCATTCTACAGTCATTATGGGCAACATTGCATGAATTTTCTCCGTTCTTTTGCTGGTCTTCGTTCTGACTGCAGACTAGGTATTTTTTATTCTTACTATCATGTGCTTGAGACCTGTTTGAATAATCTTTAACAAAAATACTCATGCATATTATCGCACACCCATAAACCAAACTATTAGAATGTGACTTATGTTAATGTTCTGAGTTCATTTTCCTCATTCCTCATGCATGCAATATCAGTGACGAAAATTTCATAACCAGTTGACAATATACATATTATGACAATGGAGCAACTTTTAATAATTTCAGTCTACAAAACCTTCCTTTAATGCAATACAAATTAAATGTTCATGCTCTCTTAAGTGTAATGACTAATTACAGGTCCTAGAACTGCATTCAACACAATAAGTTCCTATTTAGATGCAAGTTTCATCTACGGTTCAAATATAGAACTTGCAGCAGAGCTACGTAGTGGAAAATATGGAATGCTGAAGTCACTGCCAGTGTTTCTTGAGTACGGACTGAAAGATTTATTGCCTCCTCAAGTCCAAAACCCTGATGATGGCTGCATTCGACCAAATGGAGATGTATTTTGCTTTCTTGCAGGTTAAAATTGACAAATATTACTTACAATCACATTCTTCAATTGCATTGCACAACATAAAAAATCCAATTAATATAAATTGTACCTAAAATTATAGTACATAGACAGGTACATAGAGAATATTCGAAACCAAAATTAAAAGTTTCATGATTAAAAAAACTGCAAAGGGAACTCCGCAATTAAAATTTTACTTTACTGCAGTATCCATATCCATAAAAGTATGTACTTATGTAGTAAATGTAGTATGTACTTATGTATTTAATGCTATCTATATTAAGCCATTAATCTGGAATGTTTCTGCAAATAACTAATGCTGCTACGTATAAAATTATGTAAATGAGAATTTGTTTGACATTTTCTGTAGGAGACACTCGTGTTAATGAGCAACTAGTCCTAACCGTTTTACATACAATTTTTATGCGGGAGCATAACCGTATCGCCAAAACGTTAGCTCACTTAAATCCACACTGGGATGACGAAAGAATCTTTCAAGTAATCTGAATTCACATTATATTAAAATGTGTAGTATATTCTTATGTATACTTATCAATGATTTACAGGTGTAGCATCATAGGGATATTTTTAGACATTTTCTTTCTGTATGACCTTTAGGAAACCAGACACATAATTATCGCTATGATTCAGCACATTACATTTGAAGAGTTTCTCCCGATGATATTAGGCAAAGACTTGATGGATCAACATGGCTTGTCTACGGAGAAAGAAGTAAGCTTGAAATTAACTATAAGCATCGTTATTTAAGTTGTAACTCTAAATGGGATGTTTATAGGGTTACTGGACTGGCTATGATCCTAAAGTAAATCCAACAGCCACAGAAGAATTCATTACATCTGCCTTTAGATTCGGGCATTCATTACTACCCCACAGAATTGAGCGTTGGTCTCATGGCCATCGTTACATTGGTATATCTATACTTTTAGTCTACTAAAATAAAAATGTCCTTTATGTCTCTCTCCAAGTTGCTATTTGCTAACGGAGCAAAGTTTGTTTTTTACTAGATTCTGAACATTTAAGTAAATTATTAAGACAGCCTTACGATGTGTACAGACCTGGATATGTAGATACCTTCATTATGGGACTGGTGAATCAACTTGCTCAAGCAATGGACTCTGGAGTTACCGAAGAAGTAAATTATTAATAAAATATTTGAATATACAATACGTTTTCATTAGTTATGCTATTTACTTATATGCAACAAGGAAAACAAGTTTACTATATTATGTTACCAATACAGGTGACAACATTATTGTTCAAAGAACCTCATCAGCATTTTGGAATGGACCTGGCAGCTATGAATATTCAAAGAGGTATGAATACGATGAAGAATCTATATAGTACATAGGATCGCAATTTTCTTATATTCCGTTACAATGGTTTATTTTGTCTTGTTGGGAATATGTAACATTATTGATCCGAAATAAAAATGTATTACAGGACGAGAGCATGGAGTTCCAGGGTACACAGCTTATAGAGAAATATGTGGCCTTTCACCAATCGGTCATTGGGACGATTTAATTGGAGTGATGAGAAACGAAACTGTTTACGGATACAAACAAATATACAGGTTACTCAATTATTAAGAGTTTTACGACAAACTTTAGAAGAATGAGACTTGATTTCATTGTAATTGATATAGGTCTCCACATGACATTGACCTCTGGTCTGGAGGTGTATCAGAACTTGCACTTGGTGGTTCACTACTAGGCCCTACATTTGGATGCATAATTGCAATGCAGTTTCACGCTCTCAGGCATGGAGATAGGTTTTGGTATGAACTCCCTGATTTACCATCCAGTTTTTCACCAGGTGAGAACGGTCTTCGTGAAATATTTGTTATCGGCTATACGAAACTTTAGAAATTCAAAAAATCAATATAGCCTAAATCTAACCTGACTATGCCCAATAAATGCTTATTGCAAATTAATACCCCATATCATTTTGTGTTTAGAACAATTGCACGAAATCCGGAAAGCAAAATTATCCAGAATGCTTTGTGACAACAGCGATTCAGTAAAAACGATCCAGATTTACGCCATGGTGTACCCTGATCCCCATTTGTACGTTTATAATTTATATTAGGACATAAATATATGTACAAAAATATTGTATGCACAGTTTTAAAAGTAATGTATAAATTTTGCTTGTGTTCAGAAATCCTCGTGTACCATGCGAAGGGTTAATTTTACCAAGAATAAATCTAGAACCTTGGCATGAAGTACACCCTCTTCATGATCACCCTGTTCCGGTAAGACAGATATTTTAACACAATTGTAAACTTTGAAAATTTTCATTCTGTGATGTTTTTGCACAAATGTACATAATTTAACTCACGTCTTTTTGCACTTAGCAGGAGTATGAACACGATACTCATGAGCACGTGCACTTGCACCACTCTCACTACAATAAAGAAAGTCCTAATAGTAAGAGTAAACCAAGACACTACCATAAAGATATTTACATCCAAGATTACCAGACACTGCACCCCCCTGAATTTGATCCGAGTTTTTTAAATAGTTCGTCTCATTATTCCCAAACACACTCTAATTATGAATCCTCACCTATACACCATCGTGAAACCGAACACTCTCACTCTCACAGTCAAAATCAAGACTACGGTGATTACAGTAACACTAATGACAATTTGGAATCTCATAATTATTTCAGTAACCCTAACCATTATGAACATGCTGATATATCGGACCTGGCACATAACAATCAAGAACAAGGTGGTAGTAGCGATGAAAATATACAAAATCAACATTACTCCACAAGTCATAAAGGACCAACTCTTTTAGTGGAAAGTATTCAAGCACCTACTGTTCCTACAAATCCCATTAAAATTTTTGTTGCTAAGAAAGTGGAACGGTCTTCCAAATCTCCTCTTCCTAATCCTATACCACAATCACCATTCCCAGGATTGGATGGGATATTTAGTCCTAATCCAGGATATTTGGTCAAACAGAAGTTCACTATCTACAGAGCACCACATTATCATCATCCACCGCAAAAATCTTTTCTTCACTCTGTTTTCGGATGACTACATAACAGAAATAGATTTTTGCATTTTATTAATCATAATATTACTATCTATACTTGTAATGATATGATTTTATTAAGTTTTGTTTTTGCTACCATCTTGTTATATACTTTAAATATTAGATTTTAATAAATAAGGAACTAGAAGACATGACAAGATTTGATATAGTACAAGAAAACTTTACATTCCATGGCTTAACATTCAATAACAATACAATAAAACAATCTACATTATTTCTATGATCATAAATAATACAAAACACCACTCACTCACAAATCTGTCCAAAAATTTCGAAATATTCACTGACACTGACCGTGACATAGAAACACACAAAGCAAGGAATGGAGAGTCATTATTTCCCACGATATTATAAGGTTAATTGTATTAATTGACAAAAATCATTTCATTGTGTTCGAATGGTGTTTCTATAAAATATCATTTTCGATTTTAGTGATAAGCTGATTCCGGTTCAACAAGATATTTCTACTGAGGTTTGCACAACTGGTAGAGTAGAATGTAAACTTCAATCAAGAAGACATAAAATCAGCTAGCATGTTGGAATGAATACGATCAATTAGCATGGGGAAAATTTAGGATCCTAAAAATGTCAATAGAGAATGTACCAGTTACCACTATAATATAAAGAGCTATAAAGTGTAGACTTGTTTGATTGGTAAAAATGATTTTGTGTTATACTGAATTGCTTCGTTGGTTGACCGTCTTGTGCGAACAAAGTACTTTGGGTATTTTGCTTACAATTATCGCACACTGTTATTATTTTAAGTCTCTTTTCCTTCTACACTACTCCCATTTTCCTCAAATTCGGGGTTATCAACATTTTCATCGTTTGTTGTAGTTACTTCATCGTCAACGCTATCTTTTATTGCAGGATCCTCTTCGTATTTTTTACCACGAACTTTAGCCCACAAACGCTTGAACACTTCTTTCTTTGAGACCATTACTTTTAGTTGAAGTCTTTTAGTAGTTATGTTATGAATAGGTCCAAATGCCAAAGCTACCACTGTACATGTAAGACAGATTACATTGTAAGGCATAGAGAAATCTGGGGTGGATAAGTTGATTAGTAAGATTCTTGAATAGTAATGCTTCTTTTCCTTTACGCCTGTTCTAGGATTGGAATAGTTTACTTCGAAATGAGCAGCTTCCAAATAAAACCCATGGTTGGCATCAGGGGGATATTCATCCCATTTAAGATGGCCTTTCTCAATCATGAATTTCAGTGTTACCGTTGCCGTAGGTGGGATTATGACATCCATTTCCAGTTTATGTAATGCCTTGCGATCTTTGCCGGGAGTGTAATGGAACAGATTACCTACATAACAAGTATTTGCAGGTATTCACTTAAAAACCAAAACTTGTAACACATGGGCGGGTATATCATTTTGAGTACTTAATTCAAGCGAACCTGCAATGATTGGAATTTTTGTTTTGGAACCCCAGACTTGTGCATCAATTTTCATTGTGTGTAGATAAGGGCGAATATACCACGGTAGAACTTCAACGTAAAGTACAGGCAGTGAAGTATCCTTTAAATGATTAGTCATCTCAACAATCATCTCCCCATACTCTTGACCGTAACCTAACGTTATTAAAACAAAATATATATAAACCACACTGAAATTTAAAGCATTGTACTGAAACTACATATAAACTCAATTAAAAATTCTGGGTACCATTCTGTTTATACTAATTCACCGATACAAAATATTTTATAATTTTTCACTATTGTGACCTTCACCGAATGTTCACTAGAGTGAAAACAAAGTGAAAATTAACGATGAAAGCAAAGTGAAAATTAACGATGAAAGCAAAGTGAAAATTAACGACGAAAGCAAAGTGAAAA
This sequence comes from Tomocerus maximus, assembly GCA_019776445.1. Lineage (NCBI taxonomy): Eukaryota > Metazoa > Arthropoda > Collembola > Entomobryomorpha > Tomoceridae > Tomocerus > Tomocerus maximus. The sequence goes on along the minus strand of JABASH010002702.1, from coordinate 13,142 downwards.
TTAACAATGAAAGCAAAGTGAAAATTAACGATGAAAGCAAAGTGAAAATTAATGGTGAAAGTATGTAGATTTTATTTGTACTGGGGAAAGTTTTTTTTATGGAGCTAGCATAAGCAAAGAGAAAGCATCATGAGCTAGTATTTTGCGATTCTATTTTATGTAATCGCCTCTAACAGGATATTGCTATTTTGTTATCAGTAAATTCTAAATTCTGTAGTATACGTAATAAGAGCTAGAAAATATAAATGCATGAAACTAATTTCCTTATAATAACCAAGCATGGCGGCTTAAAAAACATTTCTTACCCCCCATATATTTCATCGGTGTGAATATCAGTTGTTTTTCATTAGCATTAGGAGGAGGTAAGTCGGAAAATTTTAGTTTGTTCACTTCAGTATGTTCAATATTTTTCCACGTTCCATTTTCCCAAAGCTGAACTGTAGTTTTACTTGTCGGGTAACATGGGAAAATGGCAAGCGATCCAGGAATTCTTCGAACTAAATTCTCATTCTGTCTTGCATTTGATGGTCGGTCAAACACGAGAGAAAGTGACATCATCAGCATTATTTCTGTATCGCTCTGTGTGTATTGTATTCCAGCGGAATGGTAATGAGTGTTGAAAACTTGCTTAGATCGCAGTAAAGACGCAATGCCCCGCTGTGAGGAAATATATGCAAATGATCAAATCTAAAATAATTAATAGAGTATTTACACTTTGATAATGAAAATTACATTTATGCCGCAAGGTAACAGTTTTGTCCAAGGAGTAAGATTCTCAGTACAAATGTGTTCTTTCGGAAGAGCGCCTACACGGACAAAAAGTTTCTTATTTTTTGCAGGGGTAATTTTCCCTTCCGGTCTGTATGAAAATACAGGCTCAATCGACGTTTTTTCATCCAAGAAGTTCAAGGAAGCACAAGTAAGACCGCTTAAACGACTAGTAAATCCATTCCAATTCTCATCAGTTTTCCTGTTTTGTGCGAAAAAACCCCAAATAGATGTAAAAAGGTCATATGTTAAACCATTAATTAAACTACATAATATTAAAATATAATTTCTTTAAACTAACGCTGCATCAGAAGAAGAAAACCATGCTGACACCAAAGCTCCTGTTGGAGCAGCAATGGCAGGTTCTCCCCACGATTCCAAACGCCAATATCCTTGGGTCAAGCTAAAATGCAGTTCCTGGACATCATGGGCCATGAAAATTTCTGACAGGGCTCGGGGAAATAATCTGGTATGATTTCGATTGGCAAATTTACTTTCTCGTATTACAAATTCCATGTGAGAATGAACGTGACCACTTGGCAGCGTCTTCAGCCATAATGACTCTTCGTAACTATCACTGTCGACTCCTGTTATCACACATAATAGTACCCAAAATACTATTGAAAATAAAAAATTACATTTCTTCAGAACCGGAATAAACATTTTCAAAGATATTTTTATGTAAACTTCCTCATTTCCTGCTTTTATAGAAAATCTACTCGATTCAACATTCAACCTCTCCTAATATTATCTTCGACCGATTACTAGAAAAATTGATATTCGAACAGAAGAACAACTTCCGCTCGCGGAGAACTCTCATGGGCACATTGAGAATGTGTACACAATTCAAAGCTGACAATAAGATTCAAATTAAAGTAACGGTAACGGACAAACCAACTGATTTTCAGAGAACATCTCTGCTGATTTTTTGTAGTGTTTTTTGATTTTTCAATGGCTAATTTCGGATTAGTTATGGAATAGAAAGGGAACAATCCTTTGGAAAGCAAGAAATTGTTACATTCCTTGTCTGAGAAACATAGGTAATCAAAATCAAAGAATTTCAAATTGTTTGTAAGGTATAAGCCTTTTGTGTATGTATTTGTTATTGACGAGTAATTTAGCGTTTTTTATGTATTTTCCAGATAGCGGAAGTTTTAGAATGGACGAAGATGCAACGGCATTTAAAAGAAAATCGAAGAAAAAAATAAAAAAGACTGTAGTAGAAGTAGAAATCATTTCTTCTGAAGAGTACCATCAATTTTGTTCCGAAGAATCTAAAGAAAGTTTTCGAATTGAATGCCCTCAACTCTGCATTAAGGAATCTGACTCACACGATAACCCGTTGCCATCATCAAATGAATTATCGCCGATAAAGGACCAAGAGAATACTGTTATTATAAACCCTCCGAAAATAGTTGGAGAAACTAAAGATGCTTGGAAAGGTCTGGCTTAATAATCTTTACAATGTTGTTATATTATAATATAACTTTACCAACAGCACAAACGATTATAACTTTATAACTACCATTCCATTCTTTCTCAGGTTTATTTGGGTTAATGCAAAAAAATCAGAAGGAGGCGTTGAAAAATATTAAAAATAAACCCCAAAAGAGGGGACTGACTGCTGTATTTGAAGCTGCTAAAAATAAACCGAAAAAAAGTAGACAAGACTTTGGATCTTCCACTAGCACCATTAATCAAATTATGGATAACCCATCTACTAGCCCCCAAAAGCAAAATAAAATAGCTGATATTTTTCTGAAACCAAAAGAAAGATTAGCTGCTGCAGCTGATTATGCTAGCCAAAAATCTATGGAACATTTAAAATTATGTGGTGGAGAAACCTTTTTGAAATCAGTCTCTCAGCCTACTCTTGCAAAGCCAGAGGACATTAAAGAGAATCTAAAGTACTTCGATGGAAACATTATAAAACTAAACAAAGAAGTGGTTTCCGATACCACTCCAGCTGTAGCCAAGACCAAAGTGTGTCCATTTTATAAAAAGCTACCAGGTAAAATAAAATCGAATACTAATTATTATTCTGTCTCAAACTAATATGAGGCTGTAATTCATATTTTTTGCTAATTTCTTCTATATTATCAATACAGGAACAAATTTTTCGGTAGATGCGTTTAATTTTGGTCTGATTCCTGGAATAGAAGTATATTTTTTAAGCCACTATCACTCAGACCACTACATTGGACTTACGAAAAAATTTTCAAAAACCTTAGTATGTAGTGTCCCTACTGGTTAGTTCAAAATTTAAACTACTCTTAATAGTGTAATAAATTATGCAGTAAAATAATAAATAACAATGGGCTAATTTGGGTAATGGGTATGAGCAATAATATTTTATGTGTTCTTTACAGGGAATTTAGTTCGCATGAAGATAGGAGTAAATGAAGATTGTATTAGAAAGCTTCAACTAAACAAACCATACATAATTGAGGGATCTGAAATAGTATTAGTTGATGCAAATCAGTAAGAATAAAAAATAAATGGATTATCATATCCATTAGTTCCATTTGATTTAAAAGTTTCTCTTTTTATTCTTAGCTGCCCCGGGTCAGTGATGTTTATAATGCGACTTCCGAATGGAACTACATATTTTCATACTGGTGACTTTCGGTACACTTCCGATATGATGGACAATAGTTATATTTCTGATGCGATTGGTACAGATTGCTTATATTTGGATACCACGTAAGACTATTGACATTGATCAATTAGTAACTACTTTTCCAGTGTCAATTTTTTCTATTTAACGGGTATTGTTTGTACACGGTAACATTTTAGGTACTGCGATCCAAAATATGACTTTCCTAAGCAAACTGACTCGATTGGATATCTTGTTAGTGCTGTGAAAAAACATATTGCGTTACAGCCAAAAACACTGATTATCTGTGGCAGCTATTTAATAGGTATTTTTAATGTTAAATAATTTATTTTCAATGAACATTGTATGTATCAAGTACATTTCTTAAATTTTAAAATGTATGCTCCTAAAATAATGGTAATTATAGGGAAAGAAAGAGTTTACTTTACTCTTGCCGAGGCTCTGGGTACAAAAGTTTATGGTGAAACTGAAAAACGCAGGATAATTCGTGCTTTAGAAAATCCTTTATTTACTCATTATCTGGCCGACAAAGAAAATCTGGCTAACATACATGTAATGAACATGCAGTGCATAAATCCCAAGGTATAAATTATATCAAATATCAAAATTATTTTATTTATATTACCACCAACGACTAAGTTAAGTCAGTCAAGTTTGTAAGCTCCTATGCTCATGATGGCATGTTATAATAAATTTTACTATGTTATTACATATTAATTGCAGTTCCTATCTGAGTACTTGTCAACAAGATCCAATTTGTACACAAATGTGATAGGAATAAAGCCAAGTGGGTGGCAATTTTCTTCATCTGGTTCTGGTGGGTCAATTAAAAACTATTTCGGGAACACGGTCACTATCATAGGTGATTAATGATTAAAATTTAAATATTACATAATCATAATATTTTCCAATAGAGTTAAAATAAAAGTAATAAAAATTGTAAATAAGTAAATATCATGATATTTTCAAATTTAGACATTATAGTCTATAAAACGATTAATCACTTCGTTAATAATTTATCTTATTACAGGAGTCCCGTATTCGGAACATTCCAGCTTCTCTGAACTAAAGGAATTTGTCACAGCTATAAAACCTCTAAAAGTTCAACCAACCGTAAATGTTGGGAGCGCCAAAAAGCGCACAGAAATGACGGATCATTTTGGAAAATGGCTAAAAAAATAGTTAGATAGGTAGCTGTATTTTTACTAAGAAATAATAATACAGTTTGAATTGTTTAAAGTGTACATTTACTGTTAAGGAATCTAATAAATATGGCCAAAAAACTCAAACTCAAAAAATAAAATTAATTCTAACGCAAGGCTTGAAACCCAATAGCCGATTTTGCTTTGTTTTTTCTAAGCTCGCTGGCACTTTTTGTTGGAGGAAATGTGCGCCAAAACCGAAGGGTCTCGTCGGCTCCTACGGTGGCCACTGTTGTTTCGTCAGGTGACAAAGCCATGTGTAAAATCCTTGAGTTGTGACCCATCATTTCTCCAACCTGAAAGAATGCATATAAAAATCATTTCTCATTATGATTATTATTATCAAAGAGTACTAGAACTAGCACTAAAAAGAATTATAATTATAACTTCAAAGCAAATTTTAATTACGACATATCATACCTTAGTCATTTCAGGGTACTTCCACAGTGATAACTGATTTTTTATGAAGCCATGCGAGCTCAAAATTTCACGGTAGTTTTCACTCCAGATTAATCCAGAAACTTGGCTTTCAGCGTTTGTACTCCTGAGCATAGTTCCACTGGAAATATTCCACATTTTTATCGTACGGTCGTTAGTTCCACCTCCAGTAGCCAAAACGCTTTGATGACAAGGGGACCAACATAATGCTAAAATGGAGGTATAGTATTTTAAACATTGGTATTTATTTTATCGTCACTATTCAATTATCAATAAATTGGAAATTTTCTATAAAATAAATCCACGAGAATACGATTATTAATTACCTTTAACAGCTGCAAGATGTTCAGAAAACGTACATCTGTATAACGGTAGTAATAAACAATATTAGCATATTGGGATATGAAGAATAAAACACACTATAATATAACATTATCGCCAGTGTCATCAACCAAAAAAATAACTACGATTACAAAACCAAGGACCAAGAAGCATTCTGCACAATAAGTTATTAATAACGTCAACGAAAAGTGTTTATGCTTACACAGGTTGCATGTCGTTGCTCATGTTGACGGAGTCCCAGATTTGAACAAGGTTATCATTACCACCAGTGGCATAAAACCTTCCATCATTTGACCATTTCACACCGCATATCTATCGATAAAATTAATTTTATTTAGCACGAATTATAGGATTAAACGAATCGATTATATTCTTTAGTGTCGAGAATTTCAAAATATAACAGGAGTATCAGAAAAGTTATATCAATTCAATTCATTGTATAAATTATGCTAACCTCCTGTGAATGAGCATTAGTTTTTGTAACAATTTCATGTTGAGCTATGCGTAAATCATGATGACGAATAGTTCCAATTCGATTTCCCTGGGTAAGAATATGAGAATTTACATGCAATGCAGGAATTCTCTCGTTAGCATCGCTTGTTTTTAGAGTTCGAATTATCTTCACTTTTTCTACGTCCCATATTTGTAATTTCCCATTGCTCAAGGCACACACAAGATGTGATCCGTCCTGAATCCATCCAACAGCAGTCACCATATTTATTCTATCAAGATTCAATTTTAATCATTTTTAGTTGTTTTCTTTTTAAGGTATGCAACACAGTATAGTTTACAATACCAGAGTAGAAATTGTAGCAATATGACATGTGTCATGCAAAGCAAAAGAAGAATGAAATGATAATTTAATTTGAATTAAATGAAGTTGCTTGCAACACGTATAAAAATGTTTCTCATACCTCTCAGTCAAATCACATGGAATGCGTACAATTTCGGCAGTATGAGCAGTCCATAAGTAAGTTTGTTCTTTTAAGGCAATTGCGACAACGTTATTTCTTGACCAGTCAAGAAGATTTAAATAAAAATCATCGACAACATCAGGGGCATCTAATACTCTATCTGGGGATTTTGGAACAACCCGATATTTTGTCAAAGATGTTTGAGCAACAGATGATCCTTGATACACTACCTTAAGAGCGTTTTGATAACCCTAAAAAAATCAAATGCAGTTATAGTACATACATAATATAATATTTTATTGATAAATCATGATAAATGCAGTCTTTGTAAAGCAGATAGATGCTTACCTCAGGAGGACACTTTGGCTTATTACTAAAACTTAATACTCTCACTTCTGACAAATCAGAAACTCCCAACATTTGTTCATTAAGGGATCGAGAATATATACTATTTTCATTTTTCAAGCTGACATCTTTTTGGACATTTCCTCTGTTTTCAGAGGACCTGATATTGGCGGCGGCTTTATTTATACTATTATCGTTTTTACTAGTATCCTGATTTTGAAGTAGATAGTGGGCCATTTCGAAATTAGATCTGTCGGAGATAAACCGATCCGCAATTGGGGTTTTTGCAAGTCTCGATCCCGACTTATTTAGCCTTTTATCATTAGGTGTTTTTGATCCATGTGGGGTACGATGTGGAGTTTTAACAGAATGATTCAAGTTTATACTTCCATTTGCATTAGAGGTATTCAGGCTTTGATGAAAACTGAAATAAAAAGAAAAAAGCTTAGACTTATGATTTAAAGCTTATAATAATATACTATACTATAATGTATAACATTTTACCTAGTAGACGAATCCAAAATTTTACGAACATTTCCAAAACTCTTCTTTCCTTTAGGTTGACCATTGCCGTTATCCATGCTATTTTCAATTTTTGTCTCCTGACGTGATAAAATTTATTAAATGTTTGCAGTTAATTCCTCTCCTTTACCTTTACACAAGCTTGCTACAAAGAAAAACATGTTCCATATCAAACATAGTTGTTACATAAAAATTATTAAGAAACGTTATCAAGTAATACAACACAATCAAATGCTGAATGCCAAATATAATCTCACAGCAATCTGTTCATTATCAACTATTGAATATTACTAATGTAATGTCCTCAATCAAACACGCGTAAAATTATCAAGTCCATACCTTCAACTTCAACCTTTTGGTTTTGTTTGCATAAATGAGAACAACCACACACGTTGATGACAAGAAATGAGATATTGACAATTATTGACGAACGTACTAGCAGCAGTTTAAATTGGAACGGGGAGAGTAAGCAAAATATCAAAATTAGGTTGACGTTAACTGACACAGATGACAATGACAGAGTTGACCATACAAATTCCTCCAGGAATGTCTAAAACAGAAGCTGAAGCCCTTCTAACTTTCTTTGGATGCTATTTATTGCTTTTTATTGACATTCCCAAAGCGAACGAGCGTAAGAAGGCGGTTTGCTACTTAAATTTTTCAACGGCTGATCTCATAGACCAATCCTCGCACACTTGCAATTTTGCACACTGCAAGAAACCCAATGCAATTTGACTTGATCACTCGCGCGCGTAATAGTACACTGATTCAAACAATTCCAAGTCATATGTTTTTACAGCAGTTCTTCTGTTTCTGATTTGATCCGGATTAGACTCGACTCCTCCTGGACATGGACCGGAAGCTGGCTCTTTTTTGACTGACGACGACCGATGACTGTTTGACCGAATTTCACTTTTCAGCACCCCTTCACCTTCAACCTTTGGACGGACTAATTTAATCCACTGACAGTACAGTAGTAAAATTGTAAACATTAAACTAGGTAACCACTTTATTTTGTTAATCTATAATATATTTAACCCTAACCCAATTAACCAAATAATTGATGTTAAAAAACCAATCTAGTCTACTTTTAGTAAATTAATTGCTGCAACCCTTAATTTGTACTTGAGTGTTGAGCCTTGAGGTTTATCTCTTATCGAAACAAAATTGAAACACCTAATCTATTTCTGTTTTTTATAATAGCCTCTTGCTTGCTGACGATCATTGAGGGTGATATTATTATTATTGACTGGTTGGATGACAGTACTAACATTTTCAAGGTTTGCCATTTCTGCAGCTGCCGGAGCAACAACCAGCAAATCGGTGAAAATAACGGCAAGGCAGTTCCAGTTGTCCGAAAAAATTAAGACCAACTTTCTGTCATTTATTGAGAATTTCTGGCGCCCAGCTTTCATTTTTGGTCGACCATTCCATTTCCACTCAAAAAATATGGCTCCTACTTATCAAACATCCGAAGAAGCTCTGGCAAAAATTAATGAATATGTTGCCGGCAATAAAGTGATGATATTTAGCAAGTCCTACTGCCCGTATTGTACCAAGGTATTCGAAATAATATAAATTATTTTATTACTGCCAGATAACGATAATAGTTTTATTTGATAGCATTAATACGACATATTAATATATTATTGTCAATAGGTTAAAGATTTATTTGAGCAGTTGAAAGAAAACTACCTTTCTTTGGAATTAGATTCAATAGCTGCAGGTCTGTCAGCCACTGTGTCATTTTAGTTTATACTCTAAGTCTTATGCGAATTGCAATCGTTAATGTCTATTATAATTTACGTATATAGGTGATTCGGCGAAACTTCAAGAGGCTCTAAAAATTAAAACGAAGCAACAAACAGTTCCAAATGTATTTATTAACGGCAAACATATTGGAGGGTGTGATGCAACTTTACAACTACATCAAAATAAGCAACTTATTCCTCTTCTGCATTCGGTCAACTTTGGAAGTACTTCTGACGATTTGAAATTTGATTTCGATTTGATTGTGATTGGAGGAGGTAAGTCATTTCATTATACTTAACTATTCTCTATATAAAGCTTAAGCTTAGTCGATAGAAATGCTAAATATAAAGAAATCGTTATTTTTATTTCTGTAAACTCGAGGCTATGTTTTTTGATGATTTGGAATAAATTCTAAGTGGATGAATTGATATTAGTAGCTATTTATTTTATTAAAACATTGTTTTTGATTTAGGTTCTGGTGGCCTTGCTGCATCCAAGGTTGGTGAAGTCGTAGTATCGTAATAGTTAATTTAATTGCTGAACATTTATCTATGTGATATAATAATAATGTACCATAATAATGTTGTAGATGTTACGATTAAGTGTAAGCGAAGCGTAGCACACCTATATTTCCTTATTTCATTAATAAGGGAAAATGTTCTAATATACCGGGCTGTGATTTGTTAAAATATTTATTTTCTGTAGCAAACTTCTCGGCCTTCTTGGCCATACTAGCCATTTTTTTGCCAAGATCAATCGCTGCATTTTTCCTTATTTCATTAATAAGGGAAAATGTTCTAATATACCGGGCTGTGATTTGTTAAAATATTTATTTTCTGTAGCAAACTTCTCGGCCTTCTTGGCCATACTAGCCATTTTTTTGCCTAGATCAATCGCTGCATTTTAGCCTACAAAACAAATTAAAAATTGCAAACTATTTTTTGTGATTTATTTATAAATATCTTTCAGGAAGCCTCCAAATTAGGAAGATCGGTTGCTTTACTTGATTTTGTCCCACCTTCACCGATGGGAACTACGTGGGGAATTGGTGGAACATGTGTTAACGTTGGGTTAGTGTTTTTGCAACATAAACAAGTATAATTTTCCTTTGATTGTAATTTGGATTTGAAAATATTTTTTGATTTTGAAGTTGCATTCCCAAAAAAATGATGCACCAAGCTGCCCTCGTTGGACAAACACTAACGGATGCATCATCTTTTGGGTGGAATACTCCAGAAAAAAGTATGTTAATGCTATTTTGTAACTTTTAATGGTTTGGTAAACATTTTAATTTTTATGTACTTGATTTAGGTTTAAATAAGCAGTTTGCGCTTAAATTAACGCTTCATATTGCCTTCTCCATTTAAATGAGATTTCTCTTTTGGAACTTAAATCCTATATAAAACTTTCACGTATGTTGTCGTGAAAGTCATATGGCTTTTGTAATATATGTAAAAGAAAGATTTTTACTGAGTTTAGACATAAGAAGCGGTACTTTATACACACCCTTTATACTTCACTATTAATAACTTGGTCTTGGTACTAGATGACCATGACTGGAGCACACTTGTATCAAATGTATCGGATTACATAAAATCTATCAACTGGACGTATCGGGTCCGATTAAGAGATGATAAAGTTACTTATTTAAATGAGATGGCTGGATTTGTCGACAAGAACACTGTTGAGGTATTAAACATTAAAACAAGTGTCACTGGTTTTCTTGTTAATTTAAGCATATTTAAGTGATAAAGAGTTTTGGCGGGTATAATATCATTAATATATTCGGATTACAGACAACTGATAAAAAGGGGATTAAAAAGAAACGAACTGCAAAGGAATTTCTTATAGCGGTCGGAGGAAGGCCTAGGTACCCGGACATTCCTGGCGCTAAAGAGTTCGCCATAACTTCAGACGATATATTTTCCCTGCCTCATCACCCTGGAAAAACATTAGTAGTCGGTGCTTCGTACATAAGTCTTGAAAGTGCTGGTTTTCTTGCGGGACTTGGAATAGACACAACTGTTATGGTATACAGCATGATATTTACTTCAAAAAATATATTAAGAATACCTATATAGCTAAACTATTTATATTTATAGGTGCGGTCAATACTGTTAAGGGGATTCGACCAGCAAATAGCAAATATGATTGGAGAATACATGGAGGAACATGGTGTTAGATTTCAAAGAAATAGAATACCTGTTGCCATCGAAAAAATTGGCAATGACGAGGGCGGAGTTCCCAAATATCTTGTGAAATCTACAGACGCTGATGGACAAAATGCTTATAAGGAAGAATTTAACACTGTTATGCTGGCGATTGGCAGAGATCCGTGTACATCAGACTTGAAGTTAGAAAATGTTGGAGTCATCGTTAATGAAAAGTTAGCTGACTGTCAATTACCTATAATTTGTGAATAACAATATGTAGTGAATAGTGATTCAAACCTTAATTTGCCAACTACGTGTTATACATTTAGGACGAGGAAGATAATTGCGGACGAAAAGGATGTTACCAATATCCCTACAATATTTGCAATAGGGGATTGTGTCGAAAATCGTCCAGAATTAACTCCTGCCGCTATCCAAGCTGGTTTACTACTTTCAAAGGTTGAATCCTATTCTTAAGAGAAGTTAGATATTGGTTACTAAGTTTACATTATTAATTTAAACTATTTTAACCTTCTGCTAAGAAATTTTCATCGTTATTGTGGCGAATAGACATGTATACTAATTCTATTTCTAATGGTCTTATTTTGTATCGTTCTTAGCGATTGTATGGAGGTGGTTCAACGATAACAGATTATACAAATTGTCCAACGACAGTGTTTACACCAATCGAATACGGATGCATTGGCTTATCAGAAGAAGATGCAATTTCAAAGTTTGGCTTTGATGACATTGAAGTTTATCACTCAAATTTTCAGGCCTTTGAGTTAGCCCTACCTAAACGGGATCCGAATAAGTGCTACGCCAAATTGATATGTGTGAAATCCAAAAATGTAGGAATACATTGTTTAGTTTTTGGCTACCGTGTACTATTTAGTTTTTTGTATATACCCAAACCGTAGTTTTTGTGTTGACTGACGAAGTTTAATGTCTTTTGGCACAGGAGCAAGTAGTCGGATTCCATTATCTGGGACCAAATGCTGCTGAAATAACTCAAGGCTTTGCTCTGGGAATTCGATTAGGAGCTACGAAATCCGACTTTAATTCTGTTATCGGAATACATCCATCATCTGCTGAGGTGAGTACGAAATCAATCGGACGGCAATGCTCTCTTCATTTTTATGGGGGTTTAGTTTTATTAACTTTCAATGGTATGATATATAAGTTGGCTTTTTCAATTTAGAATTGGTGTTGGTAAACCACCAATTTTTCATATTTATCTTTATCACATATCTCCCTTGTTTTAGCCTATATTTTATACTTATTAAAACTCAAGTTTCCAAAATAGGTAAAAATGTTACATCAAAAATGTAGTTCAATGAAACCAATTTCCCGTAGAAATCAACGTACTTGTCTTATAAAAATGGTTTAGATCATTGTACATAATAAAACCATGATAGTATTTTTAAAGCATAAAATTGACCAATTCTGAGTTGAAAGCCATTCTATCCAAGGTGTTCATAAATATTTTTTAAGATTCCGAACATTGAATTCTATCAGAAATTGGTTAAATCAAATGTAAATTATTTTGACAGCTTGGAATACATTTAAAAACGTATGGGTTAAACGTAGTACAGTCGGAAGTGGTTTAAAACCGATTTTCAATGCAAATATTATATGTATTTTTATTGCTTTTCAGAATTTTACCATTACTTTGGATATAACAAAATCGTCTGGCAAGGACCCAATGAAACCAGGGTGCTGTGGATAGATTGTTGGAGTCTTTATCTGAAAGAACTGAACTGCACTTATGGGACTTTCAGTAACTAATTTTTATTGTCAGTAGTACTATCAATGCTGTTTATTAAATATGAATTAAGTATGTGTTGGTAATTAATTTACTATGTAACTCTTTAAGCTACTGCACTAAAATAAGTGTTTTCACCTCTAAGTTGTAATTAAATACCTATCTCCTTCGTTATATTTGTATGATTGAATTTGTTAAACAGATTATTTTATTGTGTCATTTGATTCATATAATTTATGGCGAATAGAAATATGAAACAAATGTATATACCTATTATGTGTTATCTGCAAAATTTAATCTGATTTAAATATTAATTGTGTAATT
>JABASH010002701.1:0-19138 GCA_019776445.1 Tomocerus maximus | reverse complement strand
GAAATATTGTATACTTACTTGAATAAAATTATGCTTGGTTTATTTTGAACAGCCTCAATCATCCGACCACCTTTGGTTGGTAATTTGACATCATGGACAGTGGTCAACCCAAATCTTCTTCCTGTTCTTGTATTCATACATGGAGGGGAATTTTTGACGGATTCTTCAGTGTTATACGATCCAGGACAATTTATGAAAGAAAACATCGTTCTTGTCACCTTTAATTATCGTATTGGGATACTTGGATTCCTCAGTACTGGCGACGACAGTTTGCCTGGAAACTACGGGCTACTTGATCAAATCGAAGCTTTGCGATGGATCCAAAGCCACATTCATCGATTCGGAGGAAATCCTTCTAGAGTTACAATATTTGGTGCTGTGGACTATTTGTTGATTTCACCTATGGCGAAGGATCTCTTCCAAGGAGCAATTCTAATCCCGATGTCAATTTCTGTTCTAAGTCCATTTCCTGGAAGTGTCCAAGAGAGTCCTGTTGAATTATTTGATACTGTGGCCAAGGATCATAAATGTACTCTAGAAAACATGGAAGAAACTATTTCTTGTCTGGAGACCAAAGATGTAAACGAGTTAATTGAAAAGCAGCAGAAAATGTTAAGCTTCTCTAGTTTTCCAAAAAGGATTTCTCCAGTTGTTGACAAAGAATGGACGGATGAACCAGTTTTGCCCGACACTCCTGACAACCTTCTTGAAAGGGGAGAGTTCGCTCAAGTTCCAATAATGATTGGTGTCAGTGCTTACGAAGGTTTCAATCACTTTGCAGAGTTTTATTTTAAATTGCATCCCGACAAATTTAAAAATGTGCTGAATGTACGCACTCAGTTGTACAATACAATTAAAGTGATTCTCCACGAAAGTGACGACAGTACTCAATATGACAGAATTTTCGAAAGCATCTGGAGGTATTACTTGAGTGGAATAAAGAATCTTACTGAGGAGTCGGATAGGACAACTTCTCAAATATTCAGGGTATGCATAATAATTTAATAATTCATCTTGCCATTTTCTTATTTTTTAACCCAGGGTTATTTTGTGTCTTTGACAGCTTTTCGGAGATTTGACAGTATACAGTGGCCACAGGAAACTTCTTCGAGGGTTATCAATGTCCCCAAAGATTCCCGTGTACAATTATGTTTTCAACCACAGCATTCAATATTTTCCGGAGTATTTAGAAAAAAAGTTGCAAGATTGGGAAAGAAATTATAACCATGATGAAGACAATGTTTCGTTATTTGAGTGGAACATTCCTCCTTGGAAAGAATTGTTTTATCTTTTCGAACATTGTCAAATCTACAACAAAACGAATAGGCTTAGTAAAGATATTGAAGAAGATGCAGAAATATCTGAGCTTCTGGGAAAGATTTGGATTTCATTTGCTAAATACGGGTCTACTTAACAAAAATTGGCATTTCTAAATGTAGTTACTGCGCAGGTTTTTAAAAATTGAATGTCGGGTATATTTACAGATCGCCTAAACAGGCTGTTTCCAAATTCGAAAATTACACGAAATGGCAAAAAATTGGAGAAAATAATATAAACTACTACGATATACGAGCTCAACCTTATCCGATGAATTTGGACTACAGAAAAGCTGTACGAATATATTTTTTTCATTGGATATTATAAAACAATTGTATAGTTTATCAGGATTTACATTTTCTTTTCAGGAGGCTCAATTTTGGCTCAACACGTTGCCTCAAATTCGTCATCTGTCAGACAAAATCAACGATTTGGAAGAATATCCATTTTGGTTCTGGATCTTTGCAGGGCTGTTTATCCTGTTTTTACTTCTGTCAGTTATCCTTCTTGTGTTCATCCTATGCTACAAAGCAATTGAAGGCAAATATCGTTAAAATAAAATATATAAGTTAGCAATTGCTTTGTATCCATATGCCTGTTCGTTGCATTGCCTTATCAGTCTTCTCTTCACTGTCTCTTCTGCCGGAGATATGCAAATGTGTAATACACGATTCGCATGTTGCACACAAACATCTGCCTCGCTTACGTATACGTCCTTTTGTATAAGATCTCGCATAAGATGAAATGCAGCCTTAGTATGCAACTATTTATGTAACATTATATCAAGCAAGATTGAAGTAGCAAGAGATTTCTTATTCATCTATATTTATCTGTATTTCCCTGTTATGTAACAATGCATAGATAATGTGATGCTCTTTTTCAGTGTTAGCCAGAATGTACAATTTTATATATTTTTATAACATTTTGTGTCATTAAATTTGACTGGTTGTATACTAATATAGAGAGAAAGCACCGAGAGGACAATGTGGTCATTCTTCACCATCATCGGATGTAATTACCAAACCTAAGTAGCTAACGTTTTTTATTCTGCTACCTGTACTTATATGCTGATGGTATGTGTATTAATCTACTTAGTAAGATTTCTGTTTCTGGTTAATGATATTTAACAATAATTATGCATTATTAAATGATATTTAATTAATAAAACTGTCTCAGCACCTTGATTTGTAAAACTGTCTCGGCTATGTGCACAGTATTCAGTATACTTACTGATTGGTATTGGTTTAGGATTTATAATGCAGCAGTATTTTTAATGGTCAGTAACTTTATCTTTCAAGTACCTATGCCATTTTTATGGTTTTTAATTAACTTAATGATTACGCATAAACTTTTCTAACATGCCAAAACATTCGGAATAATAAAAATGTCCACTTCAGCTCAAAGTGACATGACATGTTGATTTCAGGATAATTGTTATGTATACGGTCTTTTTGAGTACCGACAACTATACTGTGTACCAAATACATTGTGCATAGAGTATATAAAATGACAATCACAAAAGCATAGTACGAAGTACGATAAATACCCGTAATAAACACTTAATACACCTTCATAACTACTTAAATCACTCTCCAGACCCATATAAATTGTATACATTATACATACATATGTACATAAACTACTACGACTAATGAACTTTTTATGTAAGTTGTTATAACTAATTTAGGCGTATGTAATTTTTTGCATGTAAGTACCTGCATGTAAGTCTATTAAAAGATTTACTTTTCAATTGTGGCATTTCCAATGCAATTAGGTGTCAAAGCACGTAATTTAAACCAGAGATACCTGGTAAAATGTGCCTACACTAAATCAATTTTCTATAAACATATTATACACAGACATAATACATAAAAATGCATGATACCAGTAGTATGTACACGAATGGATTAGCATCAAGTTTTCCAAAATGTCGCAAATCACTCAAAGATTAAATATCAAATTATTCTTTTGCTACTAATAATGAGTCCTAGATTACTTTTGTTAGCACTCTTACAATTTTCAACAACTTAAGAACGAAATCAACAATCAACGGTCATAACAGTGGAGAACTGACATTGATTTTGCATTCTAAATTTACGATTCATTGTGCTAACCTGTCTTGTACTACAACTTTTTGTGGCTTAGGCATCCTCATCTGGGCTCCTTGAACTGTTTCCACATTTTTGGATACATCTTTTGACTCTAAGCTAACTTTAAACCTTTGAAATAAACTGGCTGTGAATAAAAAGACCTGATCTCTTGCCAAACTTTCTCCCGGACAAAATCTTCTGCCATAGCCAAAGGGAAGTGAAGCTTCATGTTTCACAGCCTTCGTTCCTTCTTCATTCAAAAAGCGTTCGGGACGGAAATTTTCAGGATCACCCCAAATGTTTGCATCATAATGTGAACCATACAAATTGGCCAAAACAGCTGTTCCTTTTGGAATGAAATATCCATGAAATTCAACATCTTCTACAGCCCTACGAAAAGCCAATGTTGCAAGCGAACTGTATCTAAACAATTCCATTAATACCGCTTCTAAATATGGAAGGCTGAAACAGAACGATATAAAAATGTAGCAAATCAAAACATTTCTGAAGTGAGATAGAGCAATATCGTTTGTTGTATGTTAAAATGCTGGGGCCTGCCTACTAGTCCGTAGTAATAAGCATATACTTTAGGTAGTTACTTGGGTTTATCTGAAAATGAAGGCAGTCTCGAGTCTCCAACTACATTTTTAATCTCTCCGTGCAGTTTTTCTTGAATATCAGGATGGTGAGCCAAGACGAGAAACACCCACGTTAGTGTATAACTTGTTGTTTCCGTTCCTCCAAGAAAAATGTCATATAAAGTCATAACCAATTGGGACTCTGTACAGTTAAATGACAAGACTCATCTGTATTTTTCATTTCGTATCGTTTGAAGTATGTAATAATAATAATAAATGAGTTGGTAGATAATAAACAGTTTCTTGTCTTACCATCGTTTTCCTTATAGAAGCTAGATTCAGGATCAGTCGTTTGATCCATGTGCTCTAAATAACAGTCTAGTAAATCTCTATTGTTTCCACTTTGGAAAGTTTTCTTATGATCTGATATGACATCTTTCATGAAATTAAAGATGGGCATATTATTCCTTTCATAAGCTTTTAAGCCTGAATATTCCGGTAAAAGTTTTGCAAGCCATGGGAAGCACATCAGTGGTCCCAACATTTTTAAAGTTTCCATATTTCTATATCCAAAGAGAAGACCAAGTTCAAGAACAGCTTCAATTTGTGATAAATTAAATTCAAATTTAATTACGTTGTCAGATAATGTATAAGTTTTTGCATCCTCGTCTCAGAATGGGAATACCGTTCGCCAGCAACAATTGTCCATAATGCATTGAATACAGCAATATTGAACCGGTCATTAATGAAAATGGGTTTGTTAATATCTTTTCTTAAACTTTCAATTAGTTCTTTAATTTCTTCATGGACCAGGGACTCCATTGACTTTTTACCAAACCCAAAATCTCGAAGCGTTTTTAATACAAACCTCCGCTGTTCCATCCATACTTTCCCTTCCGTGATAATGATTCCTAAGTTAGTATTAAATGAAGGAGAAAATAAATATTAGCACAATTTTCAGATTTACGCATACAGCGGTTTTCATAATAATTTCCCATATACGGTTTATAATAGTAGGAACTAGTCAAGTTTACACCTTTAGGCAATCCCGTCTCAGGTTCCATGAAATGTGGAAATTGAGGTCTTCCACTGATATTAGTATGGTTATATGCTTCTCTAATTAACTTGGAATCATTTATCACCACAGTTCTGCAATATTAACATACATATTGGGATTAGATGCATTTGGGAATGATTAGTAAAGGTTATATCTTGAAGAACTTATTCATTCAACTTACTTTAAGCTGCCAAGATCAATGGCAAAAATGTCTCCATATTTTTCTCTGAGTTTTATGTAGTCCATATATGGATCTACGCTCAATTGGAACATGTTTCCAAAAATTGGCCATGAGTATGGACCTTTAATTTAAAGTTTCATAAATACCAGACTTTCAGAGTAATAATTCTTTTGTAAATTGATCTTTAGATAAATACCACTAATTACCTGGCGGGTAATTCTTCGGTCTTCTTTTACCAAAATAAGAAACCAAAAAAATGAAAGATAGGAACAATACGAAAAAAGCCCCGATCATTTTTATCAATATCCTTCAATAACGTTATAATATTAGGAAAAATATATATTTCCTTGTCGAAATTACTTTCAGTTCAGTTAATACTGTTAGCCTAATCAGAAATACTTATGCAAAAGTAAAGGGCATACAACAAATTACTTTCGCTTCGTAGTGCGTAGGTAGTACCATGTAGTACTGACTGAGCTATAGTACATAGTAATTGAGCAATTGTAAATTATAATGTCCTTGCTAGATATATAATAATTAATAACTTTGTAATGAACTCAACGTTCAATTACCTATTTAATCAGAACAAACTAAATTACTTTGGCTTACATCATCATAAAGATTAAAAATAAATACTACGTAACAATTATCCTATCCAACCCATTACACCAGAAATTCCCCGCATTGAACCCATTATATCAATGAAACCCTGATGATTGTACATTAAAGGGGCATTCCAGTAGTTGTATTTGCATGTATTTTCCTACTCCACCTTTTCAATGATAACTCGCCTAATTGTTAATCAATCTGGACATAATTAGTCTCAAAATTAAGATTAACTATCCTGGAGGGTCATCATTTCACAATTTTGACCTGTGAAGGTCACAGTGGCCATTTTCCAAAACAAAATTTCTTTTTTCGGCCGGAATCATTTAGAATTCTTTTAAAAAATAACTAAAAGTTGAAAAAAATGGCTTGTTACGACCATCCAGGACATAAAAAGAATATCTGGTTAAAAGAGTTTTCCAAAGTAAGTTGTTCTTGAGTTACAATTGAAAAGCTAAAATATATAAAATTTGAATTTTTTTGTACTCAACTCAATGTAAATTGATCGAGTTCATACCAAATTCCGCTACATACCTCGACCGAGGGGTGTCCGCCCTTAATGAATCATTGTGAAGCAAAAATGTCAGACACCTTTTCAGAAATTTGTCGTGTGTCGCCGCATAAGAAATAGCACCTACTAAAATACGAAGGGAGAGTCAGCTCCGCTTCCACTTCATTCACCGCATTCACCTTCTTATTACACTGGACTCTCGCGATTTTAGGTCGATTCACTGCATTTCAAACCTCTAATCCTCTACAAGCCTTCCTTGATTGTTCGAATAAATCGGAAAAAATACTTCCATAGATATACGTACATGATTTGCAAATACCAAATTTGTTTGTACACAGGCGCTGGGGACTTATTCATACGTTTAAAGTTTATATTCTAAATTAGTTCCCTAGTATTCATATAATTATAATATTTACATCTTTACACATTTGTTCCGATAATTTATGATATGAGCCCTTGCGTCATACTTGTGTTTTTAGATCCTCATTGTTATCTTTTTAATTGCAAGCAGGAACTAAAAAATGATCACCTCGATTGAAAATTATCCTGAAATAAATAATATAAGGATGTCACACATCAAGTCAAGTACATGGCCGAGTCTTTATCTCAAAATGTGAAGTGGGAGTTGAAGTTGAAATGCAAGCTTAAATATTTACCGGAAAACTTAATTGATGATATAAATTCAATGTTCAAATAATTAATCAAGGTCAATGCTATAAGCAGTGCAATGTCCATCGAGTGCAACGTTACAACCATCACGTGAAAGATTGTTTATGCAGTGCCGATTTATTCCTTGGATTTGTTTAACACGGTACCATACATGTATACAATACGGAATAAATCCAAATTATGCATGATGCAGTAATGCATAATTGTATTTCATATCCTACATCTGCATACAAATGAAATCAAATTAACAGAAATCCTTGGTGGCTGAAATATACATTGCTTTGATAAAATTTCAAAACAATCTTAAGGACGCAAAAAATGACACGATACAGAAAATCGGTAAATATGGGCTTTCTGTCATACTAAAACCTTTCACCACTACAAAGTATATATTTTCCCTCTTATTTATTTTCGCCAGAGTGAATTGAGAAATCGGGGAAAGTTGAAATTGAACGTTACTTTTTATATGAAAATTGAAAGTTTTGTATGGAATTATATAGGTACAAACGGCGAATGAGTACTGATTCGACATTCGCCTAGCTGTACATTCGACTTCTTGTCACTTAAGTGAATTTGAAGTGTGAAATGTGGATTTTCGTATAAAAATTATTTAACATAGTGCTTAGTGCATATGCAAAGAGATATTTCATTTACATGGTGAAAGTATAGTGTACCATTACTAGAAAATTCCTCAACACATAAAGCAATTTCACTGTTTGAAATGTTGAACTGTTTCGGTTTATTTGTATCGCATATTTCATAGTTAAAAGTGTAAACTAAAAGGCTCCATGATAACTTTAAATGCTAAGCATGACCAGATTATATATATACAAGTTCAATGAAATCTGTCTTCCATTATCAACTCATGGGGCAAAGGTATCATAGTTGGCGCACCAGGATAACAAGTCAATGGAGGTTTTGGTTTGCCTGGGACGAAACCAAGTCTAAAACGTTGAAAAATAGCTGTAGAAAATAAAAATAGCTCATCCCGAGCTAGAGCCTCGCCTGGGCAAACCCTTTTTCCAATACTAAATGGAAGGAATGATTCATGACGAATAACAGATTTTCCATTTTCACTGACGAATCGTTCAGGGCGAAAGTTCTCTGGGTCTCCCCAGACTTTTGGATCGTGAAGAACAGCATATTGGTTAGCTATTACAAGTGTATCCTTTGGAATTGTGAAACCTTGGAACTTCGTATCCTCCATAGCAAAATGGAAAACTCCAAGAGGAACAATTGTGGCGTAGCGGAGTACTTCAAGGATAACAGCCTCCGTAAATGGCATACTGAAATAACGTATTATTTGATAGCGCAAAATTTTCTTGTCTTAAGATATATATTATTTAGGTAATTATTATTATTTACCTTTCTCGGTCGGATAAAGAAGGGGTTCTGCTATTACTAACAACATCGTTGATTTCTTTATTCAGCTTTTCTTGAACTTCTGGATGATGACTAAGGAGCAGACACATCCATGTCAAAGTAGTGCTGGTGGTTTCCGTTCCAGCAAGAAATAAATCGTATATAGTCATGATCAAATTGGAATCTACATTCCAAAAATATAAAAGCGATAAAGATCACGGCAGGGATGTTTACGAGCCTAAATTACATGCATTTGATACGCACAAATACATTTGAACACATTTAAACAAACCTCCTGTGCTTTTGTAAAAACTTGAATTTTTGTCTTCTGTTTTACTCATTTCTTCCAGATAGCAATCAATTAAATCTCTTTTAACACCCTCCTGATAGGTTTCCTTGTGAGCTTTTATGTAATCTTTCATCATGTCATAAATTGGAGATATATTTTCAGTATATGTGTTTAATCCCGACCATCCCGGGAAATACTTGGAATACCATGGAAAGAACACGAGACTCCCTTGCATTTTTGCACTTGTGACATTTCTGAAAAATATTAATTCAATTTAATGCAAATGTAGGTTACTGTTGAACCATTTTAAACATTTAACAATAGCCAAAAGACCATTAATTAGTAACCCGTTACTTTGTAAGATTACTGATAATTAAATTCAGTTTTGGATCATCTAGCTGGAACCTTTCACCAGCAACAATAGTCCATAAAGCGTTGACTGCAGCTAAATTAAATCGTAAATGAGTTCGGAAGGGTTTTCCTGAACATTTTGCCAAGTCGTTAATTAATTCGTTGACTTCATCACGAACTAAACTTTCCATGGACTTTCTGCCGAAACCAAAATCCCGAAGATTTTTTATTACGAAACGCCTCTGCTCTTGCCATGTTTCTCCTTTTGTGAAAATTATTCCTAATTGAATGAAAACACAGTAGTGAGGCAATTTGTTATTAATACATCAAATACAAAGGATTCACAAAGAAAAGAATGTGTACCTCTTTGAATTCCCGTTATAGGTTCGGTCATATGAGGGTATAGCACTCTACCGCTAAATGCAGGTGTCGTGAAAGCTTCTTTTATGTGTTTGCTGTCACTTAATACAATTGCTCTGTAGAATACAACAATTTGCAATGTACATTTAAAGTATGCTTGAATTTTAAACGGGTTTAAGTGAAAACCTAACTCTTGGAAGGTTGGGACTTATACACAGTAATAATTATTGCTGGCGAAATAAAATCGAACTGTAACTTTTCAATTTGAAAATATTTCGTTTGAAACTTTTCTACTAAGAATTGAACATAAAATTCTTCTCCCTCTGCTGTTTGGAAAATTTGGTGATATTTAGTGAAAAAATAAGAAAGGCACTTCCTACTGAACCACAAGAACTATAATAAGGGTTGTAAACTTCATTATTGTCACAGGCTTTTATCGCTCAATCTCCCCTAAAGGAAGAATAGGAAGGAGTGGAACAGTATAAGTGGATTATTTTATACACATTTATTTACCTGTAACTTCCTAATGTTACGCTGAAAATATCCCCATATTCCCTACTCAATTCAATGAATTTGTGATGCAGCTCAACTCCAAGTTGGTGAATGTTTCCTATAATTGGAAGTCCTGGCGGTCCTAAATACAGGGAAATGGAATTATTTGAAACTATCGTATCTGTAAGTGTATTCTTCAATAATAATACATGATATGTTATGTTAATTAAGTGAACAAGTAACAATAGCCAACCTGGAGGAAAATTTTTCAATTTCTTTTTGGACAAAAAAAGAAGAATCGCTAGTGAAGCAAGAAGAACACAAAATACTGCGGATAAAAACATTTCAGTTGTTATTTTAAAACAGTATCTGGAGCGAGTAAGATGACTTTTGTTATCATGTAATGAATCCCTTTTCAGATTGTTAGGACTATTTATAGGGTACAGGGTGCTAAGCTATGTACTTTTGTATTGAGTAATAGTTTTTCTATTAAAAACAGATTTCTGATATATTTCTCTTGAGGCAACATGTATTTATTATCTCTAGCACTCCTAATGCATGTAATCCCACCAAATGCGTATCCTACTAGTACGAAAATTCATAAAACCATTGGATGCTAGTGTAATGTAAAATGCATTAGTAAGAGAAAGAGTGAGGACAGAAAGAAAAGATAACTTATCAGTTAGTCATTAAATTTCCATCACATTTTCTACTTCTATTGAGGCAGGCATTTAATGTATTATTATTCTCTAAAATGCATCTTTTCAAGTGCATTTAACTTGGCGACATGATTACGATGATTTCTCCGGTAGTCGGATGCACATCGCACTTGCTACATATCCATGTTTGAAGTTGACAATTGACTCCGGCCAAAGGTCCCTTAACGAAAATTCAAGGTTGCATTGTGCAATAACATAATTATTATTTTATTCACATTCTTTCCTCTAAGAGTAAACTGTCATTAATAGCACTCTATGGTTAATTAATTAGACTATTAGTATAGTGTTGTAGAATACAAAAATGTACTTTTGAACATAAAGAAAGATTAGGTAAATGCCAAAAACCCGTAAATAAAATAATCATTCATTAATTGCAGATAATAACTTTTACCATGCTCGTAACAGTAGTTGCATGCTTTTTCCTGGCGCTACGCAATTACAGATTACAGGTATGAACTAACATATGAGATTTCATGCTTATGAAGCGCACTGTGGTATCATAAATCATGTCACATAATCAGGAATCATAATAATAAATGGATGTTTTCATACGGTTGAGTCCAAGAATAATACAGTTGAGCCCAAGAATCGTCTCTTAGCTCAGATTTCATGAATTTACCACAAAACAAAATATCCAAATTATGAACACGTTATTCCGACTCTTTCGGAGATAATTAATAAGTAAAGGCCACAAATTAGGACTATTTCGATAATAACTGCATCAATGATAACCAACCAAGACCAGAAAACGTTTTCATGTTCATATAGCGCTTCATTTTATTTACACGCTAAACTTGTGAGTTATGATGATGTCCAATAGTGTTAAAAAATACTTACCTACATTGAATTTTTAAATTTTTTCGTCTTCAAATGATCAACATATATGCAAAATGAGAGAGTAGAATTATTAAAGTGATACACCCAGTGTATCGTAATGGTTATTCATTAAATCTGTCTTCCATTATCAATTCATGGGGCAAAGGTATCATGACAGATGCACCAGGAAAGGAAGTCAATGGAGGTTTTGGTTTGCCTGGAACAAAACCAAGTCTAAAACGTTGAAAAATAGCTGTGGAAAATAAAAATAGTTCATCCCGAGCTAGGCCCTCGCCTGGGCAAACCCTTTTTCCAATGCTAAATGGAAGGAATGATTCATGACGAATGACAGATTTTCCATCTTCACTGACGAATCGTTCAGGGCGAAAGTTCTCTGGGTCTCCCCAGACTTTTGGATCGTGAAGAACAGCATATTGGTTAGCTATTACAATTGTATCCTTTGGAATTGTGAAACCTTGTAACTTCGCATCCTCCGTAGCCAAATGAAAAACTCCAAGAGGATCATTTGTAGCATAGCGTAGTGTTTCAAAGATAACAGCCTCCGTATATGGCATACTGAAATAACATCATTTTATTTGACTGAACAAACATTTTCATCTATTATCTTTAAGTTATAATAGTTAGATAATTATTATTTACCCTTTTCGGTCGGATAAAGAAGGGGTTCTGCTACTACCAACAACATCGTTGATTTCCTCGTTTAGCTTTTCTTGAACTTCTGGATGATGACTAAGAAGCAGACACATCCATGTCAAAGTAGTACTGGTGCTTTCCGTTCCAGCAAGAAATAAATCATACATAGTCATGATCAAATTGGAATCTACATTCCAAAAATATAAAAGCGATAAAGATCACGGCAGATACGTTTGTGAATCTAAATTACATGCACTTGTTATGCACAAATGCATTTGAGCACATTTAAACAAACCTCCTATGATTTTGTAAAAACTTGATTCTTTGTCGTCTGTTTTACTCATTTCTTCCAGATAGCAATCAATTAAATCTCTTTTAACACCTTCCTGATATGTCTCCTTGTGAACTTTTACGTAATCTTTCATCATGTCATAAATTGGAGATATATTTTCAATATATGTGTTACATCCCGACCATCCCGGGAAATACTTGGAATACCATGGAAAGAACACGAGACTCCCTTGAGATTTTGCATTTGTGGCATTTCTAAAAAAATAATAATTCAATTTAATGCAAATAAAGGGTACGGAACAAAATGATCATTATATTGTTATTCTGAAAATGTAGATTAAGAAATGACGAAGAGTAGAATTGCATTTAATCATTTAACAATTATCAAAAGACTGTTAAATAAATCGTTACTTTGTAAGATTACTGACAATTAAATTCAGTTTTGGATCATCTAGCTGGAACCTTTCACCAGCAACAATAGTCCACAAAGCGTTGACTGCAGCTATATTAAATCGTAAATGAGTTCGGAAGGGTTTTCCTGAACATTTTGCCAAGTCGTCAATTAATTCGTTGACTTCATCACGAACTAAACTTTCCATGGATCTTTTGCCGAAACCAAAATCCCGAAGATTTTTTATTGCGAAACGCCTTTGCTCTAGCCATGTATCTTCCATGGAGCAAATTATTCCTAATGGCATAAAATTACAGTGACGCAATTTGTTGTTATCATACATCATCAATTGCGAAGGATTTACAAAGAAATAAGAATGTAAAAATACCTCTATGAATTCCCGTTTCAGGTTCGGTCATATGTGGGGACAGGACTCTACCGCTAAATGCAGGTGTGGTGAAAGCTTCTTTTATATGTTTGCTGTCACTTAATACAATTGCTCTGTATATAATTTCCAATGTACAATTAAAACATACTTGCAGCTGTCGTTTAACGGGTTTCAATGATAACCTAATATTTGTATTTTTACGCAGTAATATTATTTGCTGTCGAAATAAAAATGAACCGTAGCTTTGAATTTGAAAAACAAAATTCTTTTGAAACTTTTCTGCTATAATCGAACATAAAATTCTCCTCCTTCTGCAGATTGGAAGGTGGAATCATAATGGTAGAAACTGGTAGAAACAGTGCAAAATGGAAGGTAGTAGTGTCCGCAGTCTGTATACTCTTTCGATTTCAGCATTTGTGTCGTTCTTGCGTATCAGAGCCTGTCGAAAGGTAAACAATGGGTCATAATAAATAGGGCAGTCCGCAAATGAGATAATTACGACACTACCTTCAACTTTGGATTGTTTCTGCAGACCGATTTTGTACGTGCCATGCAGTTTCTACCACTGGGCCCAATCACCTAGAGTCAGCGTTGCTGGCCATTAAAAAATTCTTTTGTCAACGAGTTGAGTTGGACATCCTATTGTCTTTCAATTATATTGAGCGGAAAGAACGGTTAGAGTTAGGGTACTTACTAATGTGTATAAAGGGATTATTTGATACATATTTATTTACCTATAACTTCCTAATGTTACGCTGAAAATATCCCCATATTCTCTCCTCAATTCAATGAATTTGTGATGCGGTTCAACTCCAAGTTGGTGAACGTTTCCTATAATTGGAAGTCCTGGTGGTCCTAATACAGGCAATTGCAATTATTTGAAACTATCGTATCTGCAGTTATTCTTCAATTTTCAATACGATTAAATGAACAAGTAACAATAAGAAAAGTCAACCTGGGGGAAAATTTTTCAATTTCCTTTTGGACGAAAAAAGAATTACTAGTGAAGTAATAAAAACAACCCAAAATACGGCAGATAAAAACATGACAGTAGTTATTTTGAAATGAATCTTTTTCAATTTGCTAGAGTATTTATAGTGTGCAGCCTATGCAGAGTGCTTGGCTATTTACTTTTCTATGTATGATAGTTTTATTTCTAATATTAAACACAGATTTTTTATATATTTCTCTTGAGTCAATCTTTACCACATTGTTTTATAGTGTCATTATCTCTAGCACTCAAGGGCATAGCTAGACCAACCATTAGACTTGGGCTTGACTTTGGAAGTCGTTTTAAAACAAACAAAATTCAAGCGGAGCACGAAAAAATTTTCCGTTTTTACCCAAAAAATGGCCAAATTGTATCGATATCAGTTAAAATTTCTGTTTTTTCTATCTTTTTTGTCAAAATTTTTCTTTTTTTCTGGAATTTGGGAGGGGAAGGCTTGAGTCCACTAGCCCCTCTAAATACGCCCTTTGCTAGCACTGTACTAATGCATGGAATCCCACCAAATGCATATCCTACTATTATTAGGAAAATGCATCATCAAAACCATTGCTTGCATAATATGATCTTTCTACTTTTATTAAGCCAGCCATTTTGTACACGTATTATGATGCTCTAAAATGCACATTTTCAAATGTATTAAATTACAAGCGTACGAAAACAAATATTTAACTTGGTGACAATGAATTCATCATAGCGATGATTTCTCCGCAGTTGGATGCACATGTTGCGTGTTTATGTTTGCACTTTGAAGTTGACAATTATTATTGATTCCAGCCAAAGTTCATTAAATTTAATTTCGTATTTATTAGTTGAACGTAGGTCACGCCCGCTCAACACTTCTCCAATTAAACACAGTTAATTATAACATTATCATAATAGTACATTGATATTACATTCCTATCGGATCGTCGGACCTATAAAGTAGAACAATTTTATTGATTCACTCAAATTACTAATTCCAAAACAATAGTATGGACGCCCTTTTTAATCCTTTTTCACTCCGGATGTGCGTGGATTTTTATAAATAAACATTGCACTTGACCCCTTGTTACGTACAAAAAGTTTGAACTGATTATCTCAAACCGTTCTTGAGTTAAATCGAGTTCCAGATACGCAGACAGACAGATTAGGCATTCCTATAAAGCAGCTACCCTACTTAACAGTGGATGTGTCGTTTTCAACCTATTGATAATTCATTGAATTGTGAATCCTTTTAATTTCGTGTCCTCCATAGCCAAATGAAAAACTCCAAGAGGAGCAATTGTGGCGTAGCGGAGTACTTCAATGATAACAGCTTCCGCATATGGCATACTGAAGTATTTAAAAC
Organism: Tomocerus maximus; assembly: GCA_019776445.1. Classification (NCBI taxonomy): domain Eukaryota; kingdom Metazoa; phylum Arthropoda; class Collembola; order Entomobryomorpha; family Tomoceridae; genus Tomocerus; species Tomocerus maximus. The sequence goes on along the minus strand of JABASH010002701.1, from coordinate 3,680 downwards.
GAAACAATCAAATAGAAACGCGAAATTACTAGGAATATCATAATAATGATGGTTGGTGTTTTTAAGTTCGTGAGTGCTAACCTTGGTTCGGTCAGTTAAAGAAGGAGGTTTTGGAATACCATGGGAAAAAGACGAGACTTCCTAATGTACGGGCATTTGTGACATTTCTAAATGGGAAAGAGATTTACTTATCATTTGCTGAACCAATTCATGGATTTCCTTGTTTTTGGCATAGTAAGATTTTGACTGATGAAAATACTTGCGTTGGCTGATATTTTGTGTAGAATAGCCGCCATATGACGCCGCAACCAATCCTATCATTTCCCATAGCAATTATTCATTTCCCACTTTTCCCAGTGCCCTACAAAATTCGGTGGGAAATGGAAAAATCCGAAACCATGCACACAACATTAAATAGTACCTATTTGTGAATTTAAAGATGGACCGCGTTGGAAGCTTAAAAACCTACACGCGCCTGAGGATTTCCCCTTAAAAATGAATTAACCAATAACGATAGAATTTTAGATAATATCCAGTCACCTTCCGCTTTGAAGTAAACTATGAACTAGAAATTCTTTATTATTAATAATTCGTAATTTCGTAGTGTGAACGTGTGTGTTTACCATCATGCTCTAAACTAAAGCATTAATTACCACCATTGGCTATAAATTGGGTGTGGTATATGTGTAAGTTTGTTAACTATGTCCAGTATAATGTATTTTAGATATATAATGGTTTAGTATTTAGCAATAGTTATTATGTTGTCATTTCTTTGTAACGGATGGACTAAATACTTCCTTAAATACTTCCTAAATATTAAAAGGTCCAAGGATAATTATATAAGTAGTCCAATACAGATAATTACGTTCTTAATTCGTCATTGTAAAATAACTCCGCTATAAATATCCTGTACATTGACTATAAAAAGCAGTACATATCTGCGTATGTGTTAATAAATCAGTAGAAATTCTCACTCGAAGCCCTTTTCTATCTCTCATTTCATCTTTCTGTTTTCGGACTTCCATAATACTTACCTCCCTCTAAACCAGTACCTTGGATTCCACTTGCACCCAATTTTACCATCGTCACGGTAGGTTTAGAGTAATTATTACATTTGCTTAAAGACCGAAGTCCAAGAGTATGGGAAAGAACAGTTAATTACTTCTACTGCTCGACAATCTCCGTTTCTGGACAAAATCCATGTAAAAGGGAAAGTTCAAATCGAAAGATTCTCCATTTAGTTGGCAGTATTATTGTGGTAGAAGTAGAAGCGATGGAAAGTGTCTTAGCTAATGTGTTCTGTCGGCAGAATAATATTTTTAATGCAAAAGGTCATCTTCCGAAACCAAGTCTAAAGATGTCAAGTCACATGTCCTGGTTAGGAAAATATGTCAATATTGCCTACAATATAGGATGTATTCCATTCTATTGGAACAGAGAAAAATTCTTGTTTTCTAAATCGAAATACGGATTATATAACGTGCTACCAATCTTGTCGGGAGTATTCATAATTTTAGCTACCCTCCAACTCGCTTCTACTATTCAGAGGAGCGACCTACAAATAATTGATGTGGCCATACTGACCCAAACCTTTGTGGTTTGGAATATTCAAGTCATTACCGGACTTGCTGCTTACAGCATGTCAACCAGAGGACAACAAGTGCAAATGGTTCTAAATGGATTACTTTCCAAAACAATTGAGTATCCAAAAGGTAAGTTTGAAATTTTAATTCAGCCTGTTGCTAACTAGGGCCCCCAGTAGAGTTAAGAATTTCGAAATGTTTAGATACTTACGGGCTTGCGCAATTCTCATTTTGGGGAGTTAGAACACGATTAAATGTACAGTAAAGAATATTATAAGTATATAATTATGTAGTTATTAGACTTACCTAATTATATATATAATTATTGTCTAAGTATACTATGTAGATGTAGATACTTACTAAACATTTAGCTTAAAAAATATTAATAATCTTTCATTTTTGATTTTGCAAAAATTGTGTTGTGCTGTGCTACATCTTAGTTTAGTTTCTTAACTCCTTCTCCCACCCTTTTACGTTTAATCTGATTAGATATTAGATTAGGAATCTTGCCCAGCTAGTTTTCGTAGGTGTAGATTTATTTGTCGTTGGATAATAATTTCCAAGTCTCTTTCTAAATTCTGTTTTAAGGTGGTGCTATTGTGAAACACGGTACTAAAGAAACCAATCATCAAGAACTTGAGGCTTGGTTGGCAAAGTACATACTCCCTATTATGATGCTACCCGCTTTCGTCGTCTCTTTCCAGCAAAATATTTATATCTTGCCTGAGATCTCCCTTACTGGTTTCATCGTCCACTGGGTACTGCGCTTAAGTCATGCAGTTGTCATATTCGACTTGGTTTTCGTGACGCATTTAATTTGGGTGTACGGATTGATTATATTCGTCCGTATATTCTACTGGCTTCACACAATCAGGTATGTTTGATTTAACTTAAAGTGACACTTTTAGCATAATACGGTAATAATACTGACACTGAGAATAATTTCCATTATACACAGAGTCACCAAAGGCAATTTACGATACAAAATAAAAATTTTGAACAGAATGTCTCTTCTCTTCATTTCTTACCAAGACAGCATCTTGGCCGTCGGCTACCCTTTGGCCATTACATCACTGTCATTTGCAGTAATCGTTTGTACCTCCGGGGCGATAAAACTCCACGATGACATTGAGTTTTCCCTGTATGCTATTTTCCCCTTGTTTAGCATCATATACTCTGTGGCATTAGCATTGATGCTGTCATTCTTCGGGAATTTGTGGAAAAGTTCAGTCTTGGCTTTAAAAACATTGAATTCGGATATTGTAACTTTGTCTGAGAGAAACGAAGGGGTCTTTTATCGAAAAGTAGTAAGGGCCCTTCAACCTTTCGGTATGCGTCTAGGCCCTTTAAGACATATCAGACATGACGGAGCTTTTGAGTACTACAATGCCCTCGTTAATTGGGTCGTAACCTGTCTCATTATGTTCGATTAGGGAGAGTAGTCGCTGAAAATTTCCTGCTCTGTTTCAAGGTTATAGTGTTCAAATACAGAGCTAATAACTATAATATTAGAACCTGGCTAGCAATTTTTAAAGGCAATTTTCATAGTTGCTCAAAATTTAGTTAGGACTATCCTTGTAGTAAGGAGGAGGAGGATTAAGGCAATTTTCATAGTTGCTCAAAATTGAGTACTAGAGTACTACTAACCAAGTAGTGAGGATGTGGAGAGGAGAAATTGAATAGGAATTTGCATGCAAGGAATCCTACCAGTTTTGCATGGATATGATAAGAAAGAATTCTTTCTTATCATATGAATCTTTTTCAATTTGCTAGAGTATTTATAGTGTGCAGCCTATGCAGAGTGCTTGGCTATTTACTTTTGTATGATAATTTTATTTCTAATATTAAACACAGATTTTTTATATATTTCTCTTGAGTCAATCTTTACCACATTGTTTTATTGTGTCATTATCTCTAGCACTCAAGGGCATAGCTAGACCAACCATTTAGACTTGGGCTTGACTTTGGAAGTCGTTTTAAAACAAACAAAATTCAAGCGGAGCGCGAAATTTTTTTCCGTTTTTACCCAAAAAATGGCCAAATTGTATCGATATCAGTTAAAATTTCTGTTTTTTCTATCTTTTTTGTCAAAATTTT
>JABASH010002700.1:0-19140 GCA_019776445.1 Tomocerus maximus | reverse complement strand
CTAGGAATTGCCCTCATTGCTATGGGAGAAGATATCGGGACGGAAATGGCTTTCCGCTCCTTTGGTCATTTGCTGCGCTACTGCGAACCTGCAATTAGACGAGCTGTGCCTCTAGCCCTTGGTCTGCTATCCGTCTCCAACCCTCGCCTAAGTGTTCTCGACACTCTCAGCAAATTTTCTCACGACGTTGACCACGAAGTAGCTCTTAACTCTATTTTCTCGATGGGCATAGTTGGAGCAGGAACAAATAACGCACGTGTGGCCGCTATGCTTCGTCAGTTGTCTCAATACCACGCCAAGGACTCAAATAACCTCTTCATGGTTCGGATAGCTCAAGGCTTGGTGTATTTAGGAAAAGGGACCTTAGGACTCACGCCCTTCCACTCTGATAGACAATTACTCTGCCCTGTCGCTGTGGCTGGACTCCTGAGCACCCTCTTCTCTTTCTTGGACGTCCGCGGAATGATCCTCGGCCGAGGTCACTACATGCTCTACTGTTTAGCAACGGCAATGAATCCTCGGATGTTGGCGACGTTTGATGAAGACCTCAAGCCTCTTCCCATCCAAGTGCGGGTTGGCCAGGCAGTCGACACTGTGGGAGTAGCAGGGAAACCGAAAACAATCACAGGCTTCCAAACGTACACGACCCCAGTGCTTCTCGGACACGGTGAACGCGCCGAGCTCGCCACCGACGAGTACATTCCGCTCTCACCGATTTTAGAAGGATTTGTAATTTTGCAAAAGAATCCCGAGGCATCAGACTAACAACGGAATTCTCAACAGTTACTCTCCTCGTGTTAACCGTTAGTTTATGTACATACTAGTAATTTGCTTACAATTTTCTGTTTTTGTGTGTGGATGCAGCAGTAAGTGAGTCATTGTGTATAGAATTAATTTAAAAGCAAATGATCCCTGTTATATGAAGAGCCAGGTATTTATTGGGCTTACTAACTCTGATGTAAATTACTACAATTAAGTAAATAAACTTTTTACAAATACATTTTCTCTTTGTCAGTGATAAAGTGGACGTTTTATTCTAATTATCAAGGTGTTGTTACAATCAGTCCTTAATATTACGGGGCTCAAGCCAAATACATACAGTATAGATCTCTGCAATGTATCAGTTTCATAAGTAATGCCAAATAGGTACAATATTAGAGATGGTGAGGGACAAGGGAGAATTTTATATCATCTTACATTTTAGAACTGTATTTACCATTATAACATGAATGGTGGACCGTGTGCAACGATTTACTATTGCATGACCATTCTTTGGAAGTTCATAACTTGTCCCACATTCTGTATTGATCGCTTTTAATTGAGTCTACGTAACGTCTGATAGTAATTAGTAGTCTTTAGCTAGCTCCTTGGGAATAAGAAATTTGTTTTCCATTGATTTGGGGAGATGGGATAGGCATCATAAGATTGGTATGTCAGTTGTAGTAAATACCCACTAATAACATAATAAATCATTTTTAATTAAGAGTTCTGGTATCACCAAGTGTGTACGTTCGTAAAGTCGTTTTCCGCCATAGAAAATACGGTAGGTACATTAATATAATGTATATATAATATGGCTATATGCACTGCATGACACTTGGCCGCAGCAAAATTAATATTAGAACAAATTTACATTTCTTACACATAAAATAATTAGGTATATAAAATTATCGTCTAACTCCTCCATAAAATTCTACTGCAGAATAAAATCGCTAGCAATTCAAGGACATATACAGATAAAAAAGAGACAGATTTGGTAAGATATTAAATTATATTTAAGGCATGCCACCTACTTCCAATTCCAACATTGTAACTCTTGTAATTTATTACATAATTTAGAAGAGATCATACATCAACTGTCGACTATAGATAAAAGAAAGTAGTCTCTGTACATGGTTAGTGAATTAAGCTGGGGAAAACTAAAAGTTCCCTTACAGAAATGTATAGTACACTAGAACAAAAATATTATCTAAGTGGACAGAATTATAACTACTTATAATATGTGGTGAGTTGAGTATTTTTCAATCCCTGTTTTCACAGTGAATACATTTGGAAGATAGTGAGTAGGATAATTTTATGGGTACGGCAGAGTTTATTAACACTTTACACATTTTTCATTAGATATAAATAATGAGATGACCTGTAATTTTCATTTTTCTTATAATATTGTAGTATAGGTATTTAGTTGTTTTGCACATAGATTTGCACATGACAAAATCATATATCTTCATGTGGGTCAGTGCACTTGAATAAAAATTGGGGAAATTGGGGCAGTGCGGGCGGTCTAGAGGGTAGGCCACATAGTCCCGTAAATACTACATGGTAGAATGATACACTATGCAATGCAATAATGTAATGTACGTATTTCATGGTATATTGTCAATGATTTTGATAAAAGTCGAGCACTTGTTGCATTAATACTAAAATTGTCACATTATTTCAGCTTGTATGACTTCCTAAGCACAGTTGGCCAATAGTCCGATCTATAAATATGAACCAACGCATAGAACACTACACTGTCGACAAAAACTTAATGGGTTCTGTATGTTTCCTGTTACATTTCTTGAGGGCAGGGTAAGTATGTAGTTGGGAATGCTGCAGATTAATCAGAGTTTTTTTAGTATGGAGGACTCCAGTCCATTATTGATTAATCGGTATACAGAGAGATTTTTTGATGGGGAACTAGTCTAGCAGTTTAATAGACAGACAACACAGCACATTTACGATAATAATAAAAACATCAATTGGTCCAAAATGCGAGTTGAAATGTTTGTAATTTCACGATGCCTATCTAATTTAGTTTTATATATTTATTATTTCATAGTGTAGCAGTTTTAGAATTGTTTTTGTCTTGATTTTCAACGGGCGTGGGACGGGGAACGTGTTTATTAAGGATTCGTGAATATGTATGTATTTATGTATAGAAAATGTTTAAATATTTATCACCTATATACCTATCCCAAGTAGTATTGTATGTACATGTTTTTGTGAGCGACTAGAAGTTGTAGACTATGCTTGTGCTAATATCAATGTTATGGTATGTAGACAGATAATGATTGATGACCTGATCAGAGGAGTAAAGAACTCTCGGGGTGGATTGATAAAATTCATTGAATTTCAAAAATACATGTCAACCCTTTGACAGACAGCGCACAGCACACGATGTTTTATAGACAGTTGTATTGTTTGTATGTATATTATATGCTTGTGTAAGTCTGTTATTCTGTAGTAGATTAGTAGGTATATATGTACATTTATAATTATAAGTTGTAAGTTAAGTTAGATTAGTAGTATTTGCCGATTCAAGAAAATATTCATGTACTCCATTCACCGACCCATTGTCGAGTAACTCAGGTAAGATGGTACGGAAATGTGATTTATGAATTTTATACGCTAGTACGATCTGTACATTGACCTTGCGATTTTGTTCCTATTTCTGGGCTATTTTGGGGTCATATTCATGTACATTAGTTATCTTGTTTTGTATGTTTTATATTTTATAGGTACATCTATTATACACAGTTTTTACGATGGACATGAATTTGCATTGTAAGTAATATCAATTAGTTTTTGGTTTAGTTAGTAGGACAGACAGGAAGGTTCGTGGGTGGGCACATTTTTTGGCCAAACCATGTCTTCTTGTTGGGGTGGAACTAATTGCAACTATTTCAGTAGTCTTTCTTGTCTATCTGTCACTGTCAATAACAAAGGGTGTTCAATTTTGATTTTCTTAATGGCCAAGCAGTTGATGAAATGATATATATTTCTAGTCAAGTAACTCACTGCAAATATTTGTATTCATAGGTCATGTACCCACAGGTACAATTTATATATTAGGAGAGAGTCAAAGTTGTCTGCATTGTCGGTCTTGTTGTCAATTCAACCGAAGTTAACTGATCATGTCGTTAGTAATAACAGATGATACTTTTATATTAAAGGGGATACGTGGTGACTTGCTGCGTATATAAACTCTTCTAATTGGATAGATAGTTTTGAAAATTTCGTTGAATAGGACGAAGAGAAAGATTTTGTTTTCTATTTATTTGTGGCCAATAAATCAGACTGTTTTCAGATTGCTTCTCAACCACTCTTCAATACCCTTCTCGTTGTTATACAGCCATCGAATATTTAGTCGAATCGTTTCCTGACTTTGGTTTAAAGCCCGAGCTCCTGATCCAATGTCAAGTTCACTGAAGAAATTTGTAACCTACACAAATCAAGTGTATGTAGATAAATAAATGTCTCCGCTAGTATTTACTATTCTTATGCATTACTTATAGAGATCTAACCTCAAAATAATCGAATTCACTTGAGAAGTGGGCAACAACAGCCGTGATGAGACTTCCCATTGTGAAAGAACCTTCGCCAAACATTGCTTGCAGATGAAGCCAATGAGCTCTGAGGTGACGCCAGGCAAGAAGACGTCCAGCCGGATTTGATGAGACAACAGCTAAAACTGTGCGAACATCTTGTGGTCGAACGCTTTCGCGATTTAAACACGCTTCCAGATATCTGAGAAAGCAGATTCAAATAATTCAAATTCAAATAATAATACAAATATATTCAAATAATAATAGAAATATATTCGAGTAATAATAGAAATATATTCGAGTAATAATAGAAATATATTCAAATAATAATAGAAATATATTCAAATAATAATAGAAATATATTCGAGTAATAATACAAATATATTCAAATAATACAGATTCAAATAATAATGCATTATTCATGAAATATATCTGTTGTCCTCACTGTTGCAGGAGCCATGGATCTGAAGCTGTGCCCAATGCCTTCAGGAGTAATTTCTTTTCACTCGGAACCTGAGTCTGATTGTACTGCGACCAACAATGATCCCAAGCAGTTATGCCACCGTACTTGACCCCTAGAGACATATCATATTTTGGTAGTCATGTGTCATTAGTTTAGCATAGAAATGACTTAATCGTATACGAAACTAAAGGAGATGTATGAAAATGAGAATGATATTATGTAAAATGTACTCACCAGCTGCATAAACTACTTCCCTGAGATTTGGGGGAACACGAGATCCTTTCGACATCCAGTTATTAAATCTAGTAGTAGCCTCTTTGATAGCCTGTTCGTTCTCACAGTGAATCGCTGCTGCGAGTATATCGCCTCGGAGCAGTCTGAAAATTCAAACACATTAATATTTCACAGAGCAATCATCGGCAGGTACACGTATGTATTTTAATAAATAAATTAAAATCCATTATTTCAACCCAAAACGTTTACTATGCGTCAATGGAAAGACGCAAAAAGTCTACTGCATAATTCATGAAAATTACTTTGTCAGATGTGATCCTGAGTCTTGCCAGCCCGTTCTATTGTAAATTGGCTCAATAAGTTTCAGCATGAACTGCATGAGTAAACGGTGGGCCGGTTTTTCGTATAAAATCTTGCTCCAGGATCTGAAATGTTCAAGTGCCGTGGCCCAAGGAACATATTCCGTCTCTTTCAAAAGATATTGTGATAATTCCAACGGAATATTAGCTCCAATAACACCAGCTCTATTTACCCAACAGAATTATTAATTCTTTTGCTTTTAATTAAAACTTGAAATGGTCAACCATTTACCATATTTTAATGACACAAACCATTTAAATTTCAAACTACATACTAATAATAGTCGTTAGTTTTGCATTTTTAGCCTGAGAAAGATTTATCTCATTTTATGTTCAATTTTATGACTCATATTATGACAAAAACTAAAACGTACTTGCACAGGGTGAAAGCATCATCTATAAGACTTGCTCTGTCTGTTGGACTGAATGTCGCTGGATTATTCACCAGAATTTTGACCAAATTGGTCCACAACTCTCCTTCATAGTGAATGCGATAGAAACCAGTCTGATTTGCGTTGAATTTTATCCACTTTGCATTCGCAGGCATAGTGAACTCATCTGCAAAAAGATTCATAAGGGTCATTGTCATTCTATAGATAAAGTATCCCGATACTTAGCTATGATACATTTGCATGATTAGATACAAATTTATGTGCCTGTAAATTAAAGTGGACTACAATATGCAGAAATAAAGTTTATCCCTTCAGTGCTCACTGCTGGAAAATTAGCATATTGAAAACTTAGATTTTCTAGGAAATGCGACTGGGTAAAGCAAGACTTTTCTTTGGCTGCCATAAAAACAGTTGGATCAGTGGAATCAACTGACAATGATTACCAGTTTCCATTACATGAGCCGCAAAGTAGTTTTGTGTAGCCATTCACCTATTTAGCTTTGATGTTGTGCAGAGTCTAAAAATATATACCTAGACTACTGTTGAGTAACTATTGAATGTATTGAGTGAAAGAAAATCGATGATAAGTAATGCATGGTCTCTTTGGTACATATTTTCATCAGAATCAATTCTCTAAATTGAATTACAAGTAGGAATGGTTGGAAAAAGTGGCTTCGCATGTTAGGAGAAATGAGGGAAGATAGTCTTAAGGAAGATTGCGGATGGCAAACTGCACGAGTCGGTGTGTCGAATGTCGACTGCTGTTGTTTGCAAAATGGGAGGATCAAAGCTTAAGCAAATCGATACTTTTATACTATAATCCTACCGGTTGAGACTTTATAGGTATACTACAAACATGCCTTAGTGAAATTGCAGAGCGTCTTTGAACTGCTTCCAGTAGCTGATACATTACACATTTCTATCCTACAAAATTCATAGTGCAACTCGCTAGCTATCATACTCTCCGTAAGTTGCCCCATAAGTTTCGCATACATAAATAAATAATGGAACTAATATAGAATTCTGTTGTTTTACTTTGTGGCTCAATTACACACGAAACGAACGTTAAAAAGCATAAGGAATGTGGTAAATGCAGACTAAGTGAATATGGTAGGAAATTAGCATGACACAAAAGGTTTGTTCTAAGTAAGCAGAGAATATTGATCTATAAATAGAGATAAAATGTAGGGATTGAGTGAGAATTCAGCTATTTTACTATTTCCATGGTGGATATGCAAGTTGGAGAAGGACTTACGGTCAGACTTATTCATCCAAACGAGTTGCATAGCTCTGGGTCGAAGATCTGTGACGTAACTCAAAGGAATGTACCACTTGTAGTTGAACGGTGTCTGATATTGTTCTCCGCTCGTCTCGTTGTCATTCGGATTCAAAAGAAATCTTTCCTGGACGGCCTTAATCGTACGATTTTCCAGACGAACCCGAACCAACGGGAATCCCATTTGTCTGGTCCAAGTGTCCATAATCTCCTGCAGAGACAAAAGGACAAGACAAACAGATCAGATCACAACAAACAATCCGAATCCTATAATTCTCAATTTCTAGAGCAATGCTAAGCTATGGCTTCCGTCTAATATGATTATAGGAGGAGACGTGAGTCGCATGTTATTCTATATCCTCTCTTGACAAATAGTTTTCCTACTTGACTGAGCAAATGTTGAGCAGACACGCACTGAACTCGTCCACCTTTAGTAGATCAGTTGAGTTCACACTTCATTGGAATGCTCGGCCAGCTATCGTTCAATCAAATACACAGTTGCCGACAAACACAACAGGAATTGATCCCAATTTCGCAATCAGACAGAAAGAATTTGTGTATTTCATTGGAACATTACGATAAAATATAATCTTTCTCGCTTTACACCTTGTCACGTAGTATTCCCATAAAACCGGGGAATAAAAACCCGAATCAGTTAGTTCTGTTCGACAGGCTTAGAATCCGGAGAGGTCTATTAATATTTCTTGTCACTTACTTTAACTTTTATCGAGCCGTTTGTATTTGCACTCAGAGCTCGCCACAGATCGTCCGTATCTGCATTTTTGAATTTATGATCGTTTAAATAGTCCACCAATCCCATGCGCAACACGTCTTCGCCCAAAACGGACTCCAGCATATGCAAAATAGCAGCTCCCTACAGACACACCATTTAGATACTTTAGTTTAGAATTGTGGAAATGACACACTGGTAGAATAACGAAATGTCTGCTCTGGGACTTGTCATTCCTGTAAAGTACGCGGTAATAATTCAATGGGCTCTACAGATACATTTCTCACTACCACGTTCAAAAAAGGAATAAAACTAATAAATACTAAACACTAGTCAGGAAAAAGCAGTCCGAGAGATACTAAAACAATAGTCTGTTCCGAGGGATTAAGAAAACATCGAGAGTTTCCTTCGGAGATGATCATATAATGCCTGGAAGACCGCAAGGCAATTGGATTGCAGTATTTATTACCTTGCTGTATGAGATTGTGTCAAAGATGGCCTCGATTTCTCGTGGATCTCGAACTTCAACTGAGATGGGATGACTACTTGCCAAGGCATCTAATGCTAATGCCGGCTGGGTCTTCTCCAGTACAAATTGTTCCATCATTTTCCATTCCGGCCGGATTGAATTCACTCCTACGTACTCCACAAAACTGGCGAAACCTTCATTCAGCCACAAACTGCAAAAATATTAACACAAGTCCCATTTTACAAGTTCATACAGACGGAAACACAAGTGGAAGAGTGAACATAATTGCTATTTTATAGCACCGACTCAATAATAAATGACATCTTACTCATTCCACCACTTCATAGTCACCAGGTTGCCGAACCACTGGAATATTAACAATAAAATTACACTTTACGATGTCGTAAAATAATTAGTACGCTAATAAGAGCCGCGAAAATTGCTGTAACGCTATAAACGTATGTAATGCACACTTAAAGCACCTCGCGAAACTCATCACACACTTTCTCTCATGCCGGCTCTACAGGCAATAATATCATTTAAATTATCCTACAAAATACTAAAAGGTACCTGATGGGCGAATTCATGAGCAACAACCACAGCAACCCATTGATGAGCTGCGGAACTACTTTCATTCCGGTCATAAAGAATAGACGTTTCTCGGTATGTAATCAATCCCCAGTTTTCCTTCCCACACCAGAAATAAAAAAAATTAGGTTCCCGAAATACACAATTATTAACATAATTAGTTTGTATATAGTTTTGGATTTACCATTGCTCCCTTCTCGGGTCACAAATGTAAGTGCACAAATTAAATTCAAAAGAATTCCCTCTTTATTTATGCAAAAATTAAGTTCTCAATGGATTGAATTGCTACGGTCCTACTCTTTAAAACGATATTTATGACGGAAGAATCAATAGGAATTCCAAATAGGAATTCAATCATCTACAATTATTGCTTAACATTTATTTTTAAATAATTCCAACTCAAAATTTTAGAAATACTGATACAGCCATGAAAGAAAAAACTAAGACTGCAGTTAAATATGAAAAAAATAATATTACATAATACAATGATATTCGGTTTATTCTCATAAGAGCTAGAATAAGATCTACTTTCATGGCGATATAAATACTTTCATGTAAATAATAAATTAGCAACTCACCGCTCCAAAATCCGGTATGGCAATCAAGTCTGCAAAATAAAGACAATCATTTAGCTTTCCATGAAAATATTCAACAGGATAGCACACATTTTTTGTAAGACCAATAAATATAGATCTACTCGACTAAGAGTCTAACTAATAAGGCAGTAATATATACTCGAAAGCCAAATGTTTATGACAATACAAAAGAAACGAATATATTTTACTTTTTACGAAATGTGTACCTTGTTTTGGCAGTGGGTAAGGTACACCAAAGAAGTCGTCGTAGTAGTCCATAAGTTGAACTGCAGTTTGGAGAGCGAAATTAGCTTGGCCAAGTAAGCCGGCTGGTGTATGGATGGATACTTCGACTCCTTTTGACGTCTTGTTGCTAATACTTTCATAGTCGCACACAACAAATGCAACCAAATATGTGCTCATCTCCACGGATTCTTCAAACTCGTCTCTCCACTGTCATTACATTCATAATTTATTTCATTCTCTATTACTGCAGTTCCTATTCTCAAGTAATATTGCATAAAAATAAACACGCCATTCCGTCTATAAGGAATCTCTCTTTACATATGCTCCCCCTTACATGGGTCTATTTACAAGTACAGAGATCTGTTAATCAAAGAGAGTCAGTGAAATCCCTGGAGACGAAATGGAGTGCTCTACATTTCAATAAGTAATGGCGTGATGAATAAAGGAATTTACCAGCTCCATATTGTAACCATAATACACAGTCTCAATCTTCTTGATAGGCATATTGAACAGAGATTTGTGCATTTGATTTCTAATGATAATCATTTTGAATGTTGCTTTGAACTGTGGCTCATCGAAACAAGGAAAGGCAGATCGGGCGTAGGTTGGTTCAAAATGTGTAGTGGCTAAATATCTGAAATAAAACACAATTCATCATTTTCCTGTTCTTGATTCATTTATATTCAATGTGAATACAAATCATGATTACCTTCTTTCACCCTGTGAATTAATATAGCTGCTAAGATAGAAGCCCTCAAGCTCCGTACTAATATTGGTTTGGAAACGTATTCCAAGGGAATAATTTTTACCCGGGAAAAGGCAACTGTCGTCTGCCAACTCTAAGTACATCTGTATTAATATAAAGACACACATAATGAACATTTGTTAGTTCGCCTCTGAACAATAGAAAATACAATTCATATTACAATTTAACTTATCAAACATTGTGAGATATTACATGAACACCAAAAATTGGCATTACAAAATATTCAGACGTTATATGGAAACTTAATATAAAAATTAGTCATCTTCATGAAATAAGTATCACACGATGGAACGCTATATAGAAAATAAGCAATAATACTGTCGACGTGTCGTGTCGACATTAAATAGATAGTAACTTGTATGAATTTACAAAGTCACAACTAAAAGTTAGAACAATGAAGCATTTTCTATGAATCAGATGTTCAGAAAGTCGAATTAATATTTGAAAGATGTGTACCTGCTGATGCGGAGGATATTCCAAAAGCTTTGAAATGTTAAGGGGCTCTACTCGCTGTACATCTCCTCCTTCTACCTCTTCTTTGACAAACTTTTCCATCACCCTTAAATTGCGACTGTGAAATACTATGTATTTAGTTTCTTGAAGAACTTCGAATTGAATCACCACCCAACCTGCACAGTTAATTAAGAATGTCTCAGATTTGTGATGTTCAAAGTTAGGAGTCATTATTATGCTACCGCAAAGTTGTCAATCAGGAAATATAATTAACAATAATTGAATAAGCTGAGAAAAATTAGTTTCTATGGTTGACAACGAAAGGAGATAATTGAAAAGGATGGGGGTCTCCTGTTCCATCTATTACAGATAGATGAGTATACATAGGATGGCTGTGGGAATGTACCTGTCACATCAAGAGTCGTCAGGTTGGGATGAATGGAAATAGTATAATGATGGGGGCGAACAAAATCAGGGAGTCTTGAATTATTCCAGGGAAAAACTTCTCCATTCACGGAGCGGAATACTTCATCTTCCCGGTGCTCCTCGTCAGTCGGGAGTCCTCCTTCCGTTTTATCCGGAAAGAAAGAGCAACCTGCACATAATAATAGTACAAGTTGAAAGTTCTGATAGAAATATAATTTCCCCAATTATGGAAATGAGCCAATAGATTCACAAGTGAAACGAACCACTGAGTGGAGTTGCAAAGGCGATAATGATCGCTACAAAGAATAATCCTATGAAAACGAGGAGAGCAACTCCGAGGGCACGTTTCTGCGAACATACTGCAATTCTGTCTTGTTCGTACAAAACTCTCTTGTTTACATTTGCCGACTCTCCTGAAAAAAAAACAAAGAAAGTGGTATAAATAGCTTGAAAAAAATGTACAATTTGTCATTACAAGGTCAGAATAGGTAAAAATGTGTCATGATTTGCAAAAATGTAAATTTTGCACAATAAATTTGGGGTTTTCCTTTTAGGGAAAACGATAACGGAAGCGATAACTAGTAATAAATTAAAAAAGTACCAATAAATAGGTTAAGATTGTTAGGCATGTTAGTACATCAATATAAAAGTATGAAACTTTAGTTTAGTGCCCATTGGCACGTAGATTTGGTCATTTACACACATTAGTTAGATGTAGTTTGTAGACACGAAGGAATTAGATGTTATTCAAGAGCATGACTTGTGCGATCATGAACTCTAATATTTGCACACAACTCATTCATGTTTTGCATGCCTGCAAGCGAACATAATTTGTAATGGCACATAATTAAATGTCCCATAGAATTCCACAAGAATTCATGCATCATGCAATGTGTTTATGTCGTGCTATTTCTTTTGAAAGGATACAAAAAAAATTAAAAAAAAACAAACACACTACGGAGTATCTTTTTTACAAAAAATCAATTTATGACAATGTAGCTGAAAGGGAAAGAGTGGTTGGGTGTTAAGAATAAAGATTATTGCCCAATAGAATAAGTTACCGGTCAAAAACGCAACATCATCAACTTCATGTTCGTTCATCTTTGAGCTCATCCTAAGAGACTTGCTGGACGACATTTATTCCCGCTCTTGAGCATACTCGGACTGTCTGTGTCCACCTTGACTGCACTGAACGGCCTTAAAACACTTCACCCACACACACTCACACAGATTGGTAATGGTCAACTAACTACATTTGTTTTAAGAGCCGAGTTTTGTTTAATGTGCACAGGTGAGTCTCTGCATTGCTTCTATGCAAATATTTATATTTGGGTTGACAAGTTTTAGTTTGTGCGAGGAAATGTTGGTTCTAATGTAAAAGGGGAGAAAGTAGAACTGGACTGGAGTTTGTGGAGCTACCGACACGACAGGACACGACAAGAAAAACGAATTTTCGGTTCGGACTATACCCACTTCCCTTTCACAACCATTTACCAGTCTTTTCCTCCGAATACTACCCGACTACACACACCGACAGAGGAGCGTAAGCCAAAAAATACGTTTGTGTAGGCCTAAGTTTCTGTACGTGAGTGAGCCACAGCCAACAGTCGGCCGAGTAAATAAGAGAGCCAGGAAGGTAAGGCGTCTGCTCTGAGCTTACCTTGGCTGGGAACTGGAACAGAGTCCTGGAACTCTGGAACCACTGGAACTCTTCTTCCCGACTCTCATGGAGGATCCTCGCATCTTTTCATCTGTCTTTTCCCCACTCTCTCCATCCAGCATATCCGTGCATGATCCGACGCATAAACCCGTTCCCTACTATCGATCGCTTTCCCTCCGATTAGTCAACCCTAAACAGAGAGCCCGTTCGAGTCAACCGACCTCCCTCTTATATCTCTCCCTCCATCCACTTCTATTACTTCTACTAGACTATAGAATCCTGCTAGAACTATCAGAAATCCTATTACTGGACCTGACTCCCTCGGAGTGGACAGACGCTTCTGTTGTTCTTCTGCAGCGTCATCCTTTCCACCGTGTCATGTGAGTCAGTCAATGTGTATACAGGATCATTACTATTCCCTTCCACGACTAATACTCCAACAATCCTGTACTCCCTCGTCTCTACTACTACTACTCGACTAACTACACTCAAGACTTCCTAGTCTCTCTAAGTATTACTTACTTATAAATAGTATGTAGCACTCCGGACGAAAAACGGATTATTGGCGGAGAAACCCGCTACCCACTGACTCTACTGAATACCACTTTACTATCTCACTTTATACATATACCATCTGTAGCAAATTATTTCGTATATCTATTATCACCTATTATCCCTCTCCTCTATTAATACAGACAATGATCTATAGTTTATATGCAGCCCAGACGGTGACTCAATATCCATTCACCCAATCCTAGCCGAGGTTCTAGCCACAATAAAATTATAGTCACTCCGTACTTAAACACGGGTCTTTAGCGTGATTAACTCCACATTTTCTTTTTAAGCCAACTCAAACCACATTTTCCATTTCCCACCCTTAGAGAATAATTTTAATGGAAATACAATAACCTATAGCTATAGATACGAGTCAAAATATATAGACGTACAATGGTTTCTAACAGCCATCTACGTAGTATTTCAAAATTAAAGTCTTTCTATTGCTTTCTCTCGTTCCATAAGCATGAAATAAATATTTAATGCAGTTGGCTCACATCGTTATTTCCTATATAGATGGAATATTATACAATTATATTGACATGCTATAAATATACTTTTTTATTTTCAACATTTTCTTCCTTTCAAAACTTTTAACAGAATGAGGGTTCAATTGATATTAATTTTATTCCAACCTTTGCATATTTTGTATTTAGCGTCAGATTTTGCATAAGTTTTTTCATTAGACAACCATCTATAAGCCTGAACTGCTGAACAACGTTTAATATTAGTTTTTTTGTATTCGACATGAGAATTTTAATTCTCCCATCATATATGGGGTACTATGATACTGGCTTATCCTTCCATCCATGACTCAGTAAATAAATCTAATAAATGTAGTTGCAAAATGAAAAGTTATGAAAAGCTAGGAAGGCATTTTTCCAGGAGGTCCCATTTTGCAGTGTCCCCCATAAATATGCCATGTTACTTACTTACCTTATGGTGTAGGTACCTATGTCAACAACTCTACATTATAAATTACCCAGGAGAAGAGAAATGTATCGTAGTAAGTAGTCCACCAAAGTTTTCTTAAGGCAGCGATTCGCTCTGTCGGTGTTCCTGTGTCGCACATGCTTTGATTCATATACATGCACAAACTTCATATATTGCATCTCTATATTCATACCTATTTCTATTTTTGTACCTATAAACAGGTATAACTATACGAACAGGCATTTACATAAAGCACTTTAATTCACTGTACACTGTACAGCATCTTAATAGAATTAACATGCGAATTCATAAATTATTCGCAATTCACTCATTCTATCCTTTTCCTAGTATTCATCTAATTAATTACTAGACAATTCAGTATTAATAAACAGCACATGATATGCAAATATCTTAGATACTACTAAGATACCATTTACTAGCAGTGCCCTGCAAATGCTGGAAGACGTGCCAAGGAAAGGAATCGCGAGATCCACTCAGGCCATCAAGTTCATTGTTAATTCATTCATCATCTTCTCTTATGACTCACTTATCCAATTTTCAGCTCTTCCACTCATATTTATTAGCAAAAATGGAATGCCAAATGAGTTTCAAGAATGATATACAGCTTTTTTTACCGACCACTCAGAAGCGTTTGATCTACCATATACCCCTTCCATTAGAAGAGTTCAAAGCTAACACACTGTCACCATAGTGTTGAAAGTATAGCTTCCTGAATGTATGCACTCTGTAGACTGCTTTTAGAAAGTTTCAAAATAATCAGTCAATGCTGAGTTTTTCATAATTATAATTTCAAGCTGAATATTTCGAGCTACTTATATTTTATTTCTTGGCCAATAATGAGTGATCAGTTAACTATGCCCTAGAGAGCTACAATAAATGAAAAAATGGCAAAAACTATCTAAATTGAATTGGATTTTACAGCAAACCAATTCCGGGAAAATACAACGTGCCTGTCACAATGTCCATTTATCTAACTGAATGTATGGTAGTTTCTCTGGAAAGTCTGGATATCTTTCAGTGGGCTAGTGTGATTGTGATTGTGTAAGAAAAATTCGGTGCAAGATTGAGCTGTGGTATCCGTATAGGTACTTACATGGAATCCATACAATGCCTAGGGTTCAATGAATTTCTAGATTTTTGAGAAAGTAAACTGACTAATGAATTATTATTCAGAGGAAATAATAATTTGTCGTCATTGTTCAAGACAAGCAAAGCAACTGTCCATGAAATACGAAGAAAGTTTACGCTAAAATTATTTTGGGAAAGATTATGTAGATATATTTGCACATCGTGGATTTGGCATTCAAAAGACGACGTTTACCTAGGATCACATGGCCGTTTGCTAAAAGGTCATTACTAACGCCATGATATATAATTATTCTGACTTTTGATTTGACCCTCGTCATAATCCAATCAACCAGTTGTCCTGATAGTTCGGTGAGCCTACAGCATAATATTTATTTATGCTAAGTTAGTTATGTACTGAAGAAATGCCTATTTTGATGTCAATGGCCGTATAAGATAGGTAATGTCCATTTGTTCAACTAGTACAAAGGTGCATTTACATATTAAATTGCTGTCATTGTATTTATAGTAACACCCTACTTTGGACAATGTTAACCAAATCTGGGACTATGAAAAATTTATGAATGCTTCAGGCAGCTTCAATTAGAAGCTTTGAATAGTGCTAAGTTAAATGAGAGCTATGTATTGATATAATTTTATGCTTGGAGACAATGAAAGTGGCTATACAGTTAAGTCCAATACGAAATTTTGTGTAATATTAAACAATGATTAATAAGGAACGGCGATGAATTGATATTTTTAGCGTTTATTACATATAAATAATTAGGAAATTATGAGCTACGAATAAGTATACGAACATGTAACATTAGATTATTGTGACAAAATTCAAGTAGTTGCCAATAGTTAATAATAAATTGAAAGGTTTAAATTCATTTATCAATCGTCAATTATGGATATATAGAGATAATGATAATGTGACATTGCACGTTTGCATAGGGCTTATTACTATTTGCTTAACGGAATATGTCTTGAAATATATATGTGTTTACTCATAAGTTGTCACTTAATATAATTATAGACGTGTAGTAGTAGTAGCTTGTTTACAATATAATTTTGTAGACCATGTAGATATGGTCCTTGGTGACAGGAAGAGATAACGCGTCGCCTTGAGGGACTGCATAGAATCCCAGAAACATGAAAGTGCGGACAAGGATGTCTGAAAACAGCAAACAAAATTTGGCATATATATTACATGTTTTAAAAGTTAATTTGACCTGATTCTAAAGAATGTCCAACTTTAAAAAACAAAGGCTAAATGAATTGTGCTATTGTATATCAAATCAAGAAACGCCCTATTGTGTAGCACATAACTTAATTTAGCACATATCACCAAGTGCTAATTACAAAACATTTGTTTCTAAGGCCAATGACCCTTTAGGTACACAACAGATATATTTAGTTATACATTATTCTACTTTTGAAATTTTTATTTAAGCCAGCTTATGTATTGGACATTTTTTGAAATGCATTGGAAATTATGTGAATTAATTCGGTCAACTTACTCCTGTCGGATCTTTCCTTTGGAAAGCAGACGATGGCATTGTCGCATTTAAGCACCTCTTCTGCATATTCTAGAAGAGCGACAAAAGCCTCTTTTGAAGCATCCGGCAGACATCCGTTTGGTACTTCGATGTACAAGTTGTTCTTCCAAAGGATGGTATCCCAAGCCAATTGAACTTGGGGAGTTAGAGAATATTGGAAGTTGATCTTCAACGCTTGATCTTTAGTCAACTCGGACTCCTGATATAATTTCAATTCATTAAATCTTGGCCAAAAATGAGATTCTACAATAAAATTACGGACTTACGAATAACTGCTGTGGGTTCGGTTGCTCAGAGAGCTCTGAGACTTTCCCCACACCGCTGCTCTCTGTTTCTACAGACGACACGTTCGCGGCGTGGGGGGCATCAGGACCACCACAGAGGCCCCGCCCCCAGCGTGACGGAGACGGTTTTGGCTGGCTTCAGCAACAAAGTACTGAAATA
The DNA here is from genome assembly GCA_019776445.1 of Tomocerus maximus. NCBI lineage: Eukaryota > Metazoa > Arthropoda > Collembola > Entomobryomorpha > Tomoceridae > Tomocerus > Tomocerus maximus. The sequence continues at coordinate 1,613 of JABASH010002700.1, read as the reverse complement.
TTTTTCATCAACAATATTAATATCACCAGGGACCAAGAATAGGGGAAGAGGAACCATCAGCGTCTTAAAATTAAGCCACAAAACCACCATCTTGTCTTGAGTTTTAATAAGCACAAGATTACCACGAGTACCGAATTTAGGAAAGGCTAAGAGGAATTGGTTGCAAAATCTGAATTAGGTTTAGGGAAGAGGAGGAGAACTTAAAACGTGCAAACAGTAATTACGAAACAAGTCAAGTAGGTAATGTGGAAATTTTGACTCCGCAATCGTTTATATAACCGTCAAATGAACCAGTTTTACTACGGGTACCCTTCTAATGCTTAATAGATCAAACCAATATTGTTAATGTATTTCAAATGTATGCAAATCCTACTTACAATAAAACAATGAGGTATTGTGCGATAAAGTGGAAGCTGAACCAAGTAAATGAATTCAAAACATACAAACTAGCGATTTCGTAATTAAACTAGAACTGCAGATGGATCTGTTCAAAATAACGATTAACTCAACTCAATTTTACAGAAGTTTTAATATGCGCTTTGTACATTGATGTTTTTCTCTTATTTTGGGGTCAATGCAATCGGTGTACAATTTCTTATTTAAGTACATGTATGGGGACATAATATTATAATTTATAAGTGGTAGTACATATACTAGCTCTACTTCTCTGCCCTCCTACATATTAGTTTAGTAAGTTAATGCTGCAGTAGGCAAAAATGTATGTATATGTGTTTTTGCACACCAGTATTGGTAATTGGTATTGATACTGGTCTGTATATAGATAAATATTATAATTCTACTAGGTTTTATGAGCCACTGGACACCTAAATTTATTCGCATCGCATTATTGGACGATGTCACTATGTCACTTTATAAGGAAGTGTTAGATATGTCCGTCTGTCACTCAAGAACGGATAAAGATAATTCAATCAGACATATGGGCTCCTGGAGTCAGTCATTTTTGAAAATCGGCTACATTCTCTTGAGGTATTGGACTATACTATTGTCTACTATTACTAAACCACATCTCGCATCTTTACATACATATTTTATTATTGGCAAAGTATCTTTTTATCTACCTTACTTGAATTTGTCTCCAGATCCCTGGGGATAACTGAGACGATTTTCAATCTACTCCCTCACTAATCAACGTTTTTACATCCAATTTGCAAAATAGTATCCTGAATTTTTGCAAGTATACAAACATACCTAAATACCATGCATATCTTTGACATACTGTGTATAGTGTAGGTACCTGTAGTGGGATTACGATTACACTGACCACCTGAATAAACCTATGATATACTTTACACCTACAGTATTCCGCAGGCGTGCTGTACATGTTTCACATGTGGACGCTGCAGTGTATCCTGGATCTTTAATTATATTTTGAGATTAATGAAGTCTTGCTACTTGTTAAGTATCAAGAACAAGGTCAGTTTTCTTTCAAATACCTCTGGAGCCTAGAATACAACCCTGGAGCCCGACCGCGTAACTATAGATTATTTCAGACCTAAGCCAATTAAAGATAATCCAAAGTTGAACCCAGTTTAAACCCAAAATTAACCTCATTCTGTAAGAAAAAGTCAATTGGCTTATCTTTAGATTAGTTT
>JABASH010002699.1:0-19142 GCA_019776445.1 Tomocerus maximus | reverse complement strand
ATGATTTTACAAACCACGCACTCCAATGCCTTCAATTCTAATATTCTCTCTGAGTGTCGTATAGCAAAAAAAGGCTCATTTTTTCGTTAAACAAGGCTTTCTCTATGCTTTAGACGATCCAGTAACGTTTTTCAAATGGGCATCTAAATTATCGGCACTAATGGTCTTTAAATCAACTTCTTTCAATCTTACTTTATTAACTCTAGGTATAGTCTCATTGTCAATTTCAAACTTGCAATTGTCCGAACGTGGTAACTTTTGACTTCGAACGTCCAATAGAAATTCGCCAATAATACAGAATTTTCTATGTTCAATATTTGAAAACCAGATTCGTCGAGACCATACCATATGGCCGTGGATAATTTACAAGTTCAAATTGACACCCTACATAAAAAGTATTTTCCTCCTGACTTTGGTCACCGTTGCTACGATAGGGAAACGGAGGATACCCTCAAGATGCTGAGCATCATTTGGCCGTACTGAAGCATTTTGTGTTGGTCTAAACGAGGATAAACCAGATCAAAATATAAATATCCATTTATCCAACGAAAATAGGCTTCTTGTGATGGAGAGTGCGGAATGTGTCATCAAACTATTGAATATAGTTTGATATATCAGACGATCCAGTAACTGTCATCAAACTATTGAATGGACAGTTTATCAAACGATATTCAATAGTTTGATGACACATTCCGCACTCTCCATCACAAGAAGCCTATTTTCGTTGGATAAATGGATATTTATATTTTTATCTGGTTTATCCTCGTTTAGACCAACACAAAATTCTTCAGTACGGCCAATACATGTGCTCAGCATCTTTAGGGTATCCTCCGTTTCCCTATCGTAGCAACGGTGACCAAAGTCAGGAGGAAAATACTTTCTATGTAAGGCGTCAATTTGAACTTGTAAATTATCCACGGCCATATGGTATGGTCTCGACGAATCTCTGATAATTAATAACATTGATGCAATTAAATAAAAAAAAACAATGATTTATAATAATAAATGTTTATTGAACAGACTACTTAACAATATTTAATGGTTTGCTTACAACTAAATAATACTAGATGGAAATTATCACTTTTCGAAAATGCACTTGTTAAACCCGCACGTGCACATGTTCCATCTGCATTGATTGCATTTATGAAACTCATTGATATGGCCGTGATTGTTAAAATCACTAAAATGAGATATTTGGGATTTTATTGGTTATTTTTTTGTTCAGCAAATGTAATGCCTTACAGACTCAGGAACAAAAATGCTAACAATATTAAATCAAATAAATGGATTTGGATATAAATTCCTTGTTTTCAAGGATTATGAATCATAATCTATCATAATTTATAAATGACCTACAGCTGTCTATTCCATGTCCCTAATATCCTGTAATTACAACTAAACTGAGCGATGCGTAAATTGCAACTAAGCATAATAATAAAATATTGCTAATAAACGCCCCGTGTAAATGTTTAGTCTCAACAGGAAGCAAGTCAATTCTTAAGTTTTTTTAATTTTAACCATTTAATACTATCTATTTGCTGTCAACTTCATTAGCGATAATTTTTCCTATCACAAAATGGAATAAAGGCAATTAAATGGCTAATTTAAATGCTTATGTGTGTGTACATGTGAAGTATCCTAAGTAAAAGCGGGTGGGGTGTACAGATGGCATCATGACTCGGTTAAAAATGTAATAAAAAATGTAATATTTGTAATATCTAGTCGAATACAAATTTATTTACCAATTTCCACAAAACGTTAAGTTTTATTTATTCTTCATGGATATGATAGAAGTCTACAAATTTATCTCTTTCTGCGAATTTGCAAATGATTACGTCTAAGCCAGGCAGCACGACGACTGCCTCCCATGGTCTGTGTGTAACGGTGGCCTTTACCAAGTCCACGGGATTTACGATTGGCAGATGTTTTACCACGAAGTTCACGGTGCTTGTGTACTGCCCGACAGATCCAGTTCACCTTAGCATCTCTTTTGATTGCCTAAATTTGGATTAAAACACAATTAAATATAATATAACAAAGCCACTTGAGAAACAATACAATTCATGAAGGCTATATTCACAAAAAATTACCTTGTGGGCAATGTCTACAAGAATCACTTCAAAATACTTGTACGAGGAATCCTGAGCGACCCAATATGAGTTAAGGATTCGGAGTCCACCCAATCGTTTACCAAGACGTCCCTAAAACAAATTCATTCTCAGTTTATTGGCGTTTCAGTAACTGGTGAACTTTGCAATACTTTCAAATTAAAACATCAGACATCCAAGGAAGTTTATGGTCACCGTAAAATCAAACTTAAGATTTGTCATCATAATTTTACATATTATAACAAGATAATGTAGGCAACTCAATTTAAGTTCATTTCATAATGCTTCCAACAATCCATATTTGAATATTTAGGGTAGTGAATATTTACAAAACTTATACAATATTTATAAATTCAATTATCACACACAAATATAACAACCCATCAACATTATTTATATTTCATTACATTTGGTATTGCATAAATATTTATAGTACTTGAACATTTTTTTGAAAAACGATATTGCCTTTCACTTGTTATAATATTCGGTAAAATGTTAAATATTAGTTGTCGTATTTAAACTTATGTAATACCTCTGCAATGGCTTGAAGATTTCGGACAGGTTTCAGCTGATTAACACCATGACTTTTAGGCTTGCCATAGGTACATCCTTTTGGAACTGGACGTTTGCGACCACCACGACGTATACGGACACGGTAAATTACAAACCCTACAGCAAACCAAAGAAAATTCTATATAAATTCACTGTCCCACACCAACAGAAGTTGTCCGACAATATTTCGTAGATGACATCTGATATTTCAAATCAACATCATATATTTGTCTAATTATGTCCATTTTAAGTAATTACTCAACTACAAACGTAAAATACAGAGTATTATATTAAATTCAATTAGTTTAATTTGTCAAACCTTGCTTTGCACGATATCCCAGTCTTCGAGCTTTGTCAGGTCTTGAGGGATGAGGCACCCGGACAACTTTGTTCAACTGCCTAAATTGCCAGCAGCGAATACGGAGTAAAAAGCGCATAACATCGCTCTGCTTTTTACGGTACAACTCTTGCATATATTTATAGGCTCCCATCCTGAATAAAAAAAAAGAAAATTTAATTCTATTTATAATTATTATTCATTGAACGCATGTCTGACAAAAGTAAATAAGACACGGTGGTAGCTCTCGGTTGGAGCAAAGATCTAGCAGCGGTTTTTGCTAAATAATTAAACTCTGTTGAATGGTAAATTTTATGTAGGCTCTCAGATATTTGAAAAATGTAATTAGTAAAGATTAAAATTTTGAATAATTAGGAAGAAGGACTTACTTGATAGATGTTTGAGCGAGACCGTAATGGAATGACTGCTGTGCTCTAGTCTTCTGATGTGCTGGAGGAGAGCGGAGACCAGTGGTTTATCACCACCAACTACAATATGGTGGACTGAGCATGCTGTATTTTCAAAGACATGGAAAAGTATACAAAGAGCGGTGTGCACTGAGGTTGCCAAGTTACATTTGCCGCAGAATTAAACCTTCCCGCTTTAACAAACTGAAATCCTTCATACAATACAATAGAATACAGTTACTAGATGCCATAGCTAATTATGGATAGCATAGCATGGATATAATTTTGGGATTTCCGACAGATGGTGCAATCTACCCTTTAAACGTACCTGTAGTTGGAGAATAGAAAGCTTCATGATAAAAATTGCCTTGACCTCATAAACCTAAGAATTTTTAAACAAAAATTAATTACTGGTAGATTTAGATTTCATTGTTGCAATTTTTTTGTTTGACCTGAAATGCGGAAATGAGAGTTTAATTTTGTTGGTTTTGAGAATTACCTAATATGATTATGATGATTGTTTGCGTATTATAAATCTGAAAATGCACGTTCAGGAATGAAAAGGAGGATAGAAAATAAGTGATTATGTGTGTATTATTTTTAGTAAAGTTTAATGATGTTTTACATCATTTTTATTACCTTTAATGGTAAATCTTAAGATTATACATTTGTAATATAAGTTGTAATATCATTTTTCTTAACCGTGTCAATATACAAAATCAGCCATTTTCTTATAAGGTATTGTCTAAGTAGTGGTACTTGTAAGGTAACTTTCATCACAGTATTCTGAGTTAGAATGAAACCCGGAGTATGCTTCTACAATGGATCTGTCGAGCACCAATGTCCTGCAACGTGTTCCTCCAAGACCTCTGAACTTTCAGTACTTTCAAATTCCATCCCGCATAAGGGACATATGTGTGTATTGTCTGCTACAATACAAATATACAAATATTTAGACAATTTCAATTTTCCACGTCAAACACTTGACTATTAATTCAGCTTTAGTGCGTAGATTGCTGGGTTGACGTGCCAGGCATTTGAGCAAATGGACATAATATACAGAGTAATCTTGCAATAACAGTTGGGCATACATCTTTCAATAAATATACAATTTTCAGGCAGTCAAGGCACAAATCTATTTTAAATAGATATACCTAAGTATGAATGCATTACACACAACGGCTTTTTGCTCTAATTACTTTTCCGTTATTAAGTGGTAACTTGTAAGTTGTAGCTATCGGAAATTGACCAGCAATCTACCCGACTGAACAGTCCGGAATCCTTCCACAAATGAACTTACTCCGTTTTCTGGATGAAGAGCTGCTCCATTGCTTTAAAACTTCAAGCTCGGTAGGTTGCGAGACTATATCTGAAATCCCGTCTGTCGGTTTTGAACTTATTTTCTCTAATGAACCATCCTTACGGCTAGCGGCTTTCGGCGTTTCATTTTTCTTAGCTGCTTTTCTATTGAGTATTTCTAAATTTTGTTGTAGTGATGTTTGCTGAGTCATTAAAAATTGCTTCATCTGGTTGAAATATGTTACTTGTTGTTTGAAAACAGATTGTGTCGAATCTGCTTCTTCATCGGATGACGACAAAATTGATTTCGACTCGCTGCCAACCATTGAAGATCCCATCTACATAATTTTTAGAATATTAATACCTAATACGAAAACAAAGTGGTAATTGTGCATCAACCAAACATTATTTTCTTTTTATTACCTCTGTATATTTTTTTGACACTGAAATTTCTTTAGCCAACATTGAGGAAAATGTCTCAGACACTGCTTTGAATTCTTCCATGGTGGATAGAGATTCTTAAATAAAAAATTGTAAATTAGATTCAAGCATACATCAATATCCGCTTTCAATTATTACATAAGTACAAATTGTTTGCATTCATTTGGTGATTGGTACTAAAGAGACATAACAGTTCACTTACCTAACTTGAGGCTTTGAAACTCCGAAGATGCATTTTGAATGGATTTCGGTGATGAATACGAGGATACTGTGGGCTTGATATTCTTGGTTATATCTGGCTGAGAAGGGGATATTACAGGAAGTCGATTAAATCGATATTTCCGAGTTCCACCACTGTCACTATCTTTACTGGCAGAGTCTCCTATAGCTAAAATTTCTGATATTTGTCTCTTTACTGTCAAATCACTGTTATCTTGTGCAGATTGCGGGTAAAACATTATACAATTGAAGGCGTCTTATTCACTGACTTCACCCTTTGAGAATTGGGATTTTCACCCTGATAAAATTGTTTAAGTAAGTGTATGGAATCTTCCGAACGGACACCAGACACGATGGAAGGTTGAAACGCACCTTCTAAGAGAAATACATTCAAAACGGAACGACAACCTCCGAATCGGTCATTATCGCATCCGTAAACTATGACCGGAACCCGGAGCTGTTCTAGAGCTGAAGCACACATGATACATGGTTCCACGGTCACGTACAAATGACATTTTTCAAATACTTCCAGAGAAGAAACTTCCTTCAAGTGACACCAGCGTCGAACTGCATCCACTGCTACAAGTTCTGCATGTCTTGTAGCATTTTTAGTGTCATTGACATAATTTCGTCCGGCACCAACTATTTCCTTACCGTACACGAAAACGCACCCCACTGGCACTTCACCGCATTTAAGAGCCTCTTCTGCCAAATTAAAGGCTACTTCCATATAACTCTCGTCAGTACTGGAAATATTCATCACATAAGGATCCCTTTCTATGCCTTGACGACATCAGGATGAAAAAAATGACTTCATTTTAAACTCCATTTCTCCCAGTCACGAATTATCTACAGAAATTGTAGGAAATGTAATATTAGAACAATTTTTATAGTAACACTTTTGTACATTTTAAAACCTCTGATAAAATGGACAGCACATTATATATTGTACAACATCTAAATTACATATATTATTATATGGCTAATACTTTGTTTTTATAAATAAATCTCCAAGGTATATAGCACATTTAACATTTTCATTACTGAATTTATTAAAACTACGATAAAATATAATAAGTCATAATAATAAAGTTGGAGTTCATTCCTACAAAAAATTTCATGCCAGATAAATCGATACATTTTACCAAGTCAAACGTCACAGCAATCAAGCAGTCATTTGCTTGTAACGCTACCTACATAAATAAATTGAAAACCAACACAGTAGGACAATTACAAATTGGGGGCGATTTGGCAGTTAGTTTATTTTTTGTGCAATTTATTTAGTGACCAGAGGGAAATAGTACCACCTATTTTTATGTTAATTACTAGTTATCGCTAAAGTCTCCAGTCTTTAATTTGCAAATAAAAAGGTAAATTATCTGATTAAATATATATTATTGCCAAATATGTGATACCGAAGTATTCTCCTAAGATTGTATAACTTGGGGGCATATTTTCGTACCATAGCTTAATTGCCACAATAATGTAATTACAAAATAGACTAAAAAGTCAAAAGTTAAAATCCCAATCATTAAGTATAAGAAAGTAATGGAACTCATTTTTAAATAGTCAAGGTATATGATTTAAAAAAGGCAAATAGAAAACAACTAGTGTACAATCTCCTAATGAAACTTAAATCAACGAGCAAAGTAAAAAGTGTTTACCAATTCCAAATTTTTCCCGAGTCAGCAAATTATGTCTGTAGTATACAAACAAACTGAAGATACAATATGATTTTATGGGACAGCTTCGACTTTTGATTCTTAAATCTTTTTCCAAACTGACAGCAAATTGAAATTTTCGATTATCCTGTTCGCCAGTGTCGCAATGGGAACTTTGAGTAGACTAATACCTTTAAATGCAGTCGTTCCGGGTAGTGATTTGAGAATGTGATGAATATTTCGCTTTTTGAAAACTAAGATTAATTTATTAGCTTATAAATGATATGCCTAAATATGTAATGAGTTAATGAGTGAAAGCTTGTGTATTATTGTATTTCCATTGCAGATGAAGTGAACAGTGTAGTAGGTACATACAGTGTGCAGAATAGGAGACTGCAGGTGGTGCATAGTGCATGCATAGTCAAGCGGAGATAATCTACGGCTTATCTCACTAATGTTAAATCGCTCAATGTGTATGTACTGTAATAATCAGTGTAAAATATAACCTGAAAATAATGCGTCCTGCCTGGTTGTCTATGTTAACGTACAACATACTACTAAGTGCTAACTACTGCCATAACATCCTATTTTCCTTCCCACAATCTTTACATGCTTAAAGATATTGTAAGTATGGTTTAGGTATATTCAATTTCATTTTTCCCAGAAAACCTCACCGCAGCTTTTACGGCCATTAATACACCATGTCTCTGCCACCGACACTCACCGTTCCATTTCTCCAATTTATAATTAAGATACGGTTGGTGTACCTTCTCTGAAAAGTTTGGAGCCCTGTGACCCTCCTGGATATTTTATCGATTATATCAATTGACTTTATCATTTCCATCCATTACAGATCCATTTATCAATGGATCTGAACCAACTTACACCAACCTTCAGTTATTCAAACGTTCAAATCTGTGTTTGTAAAAGTAATGTATATATTCCAATAGATATGCTTAGAATTATAACACTCGAATTGCTTCGCTTTGTAGACCCAGTAAATTTTGTCAAAGGATATACTATCGAGATATGGAAATGCATGGTTAAAATAATGTTTGCGAATAAATTGCCAACCTTAATTATGGAACACTTACATGTTACATATTTCTGGGAGTTATTGTACCAATACTCAATCTTCTGTTTGGAGAAGAGAGCTTGGCTGTAACCGTGATTGCAGCAGTACGTGGAAAGTCAGTAATGAGAGAAATTTAGTCCAATTCTCGCAGATTCGCTAAACATGCAAATGCAGTGCTTTTGAATATCAGCGAGAGAATGTGAATGTAACGTTTTTGAACCCCAAAAGCGGTGGTAAGGAAGGTGTGGAAAGGGTGTTATTTTGGAGGGTCTGATTTCCATACAAATCCAGTGAAATCTAACTTTTCGGGGGGAGGGTACCTCCTGTGAAGGGGGTGTCAAAGTACTTTTTCGATGACCCACTTGGCTATTATACGTCAAGTGGGCGGGGTAAGGGACGGGGAGGGTGCAGTTTGGTTGGGGGAGTCAATATCTGTACAAATTCGGTAAAATCTCATTTTACCCCCCGGTGAGGGGTGGGGAGGGCTGAAACGTGACCTCCAGGTCATGTCCAGTACATATCCGATAAAACATTGGGGTATCACGTCTAAACATTACGAATGGAGAAGTCGTGGGACTTGTACTTGTATAGTCTACCGATTTTTTTAAAAAATGTCGTTCCTCTGGGGGAATGACATGCCCCAGAATGTATTTGTGCAGCTCGTCTTTCCTCACTGTGACTATCGCAGTTTTTGTTCTTCCTATGTGTCTTGAACAGTGTAACATAAATTTTTTTACATGTCGTTTCCCTGGGGGAATGACGTCAGATTTTGTCCATTAACGAACCTGACTTTGGTTTTGACCTGTATTTTCAGTTAAAATTCAGTTCAGTCGCATGTTAAAAAGTTGAATGGTTAAAGAGTTACAGAACGAAAAGATGGAGTAGACGGACGGATTAACGGACAGAATGATAAGACAAACCCACTATATATCTCTGATTTTTAATAAGTCCACTGCGCTGCTTGTCTACGTCATTTCAGTGGTTCATCAGTGAGAATTAGGGTTTATAATTCGGACTTTAACTTAAGCATACAAAAACGACAGAAGTGACTTAAGAAACTACTTACTATAGGCATTTTTATAAAACCTAAGTCTAAAGAAACTGAAAGTTGAGCACATTTTTCTGAACAGTAATATGATATTTTATGTTAGATGGTAGATGTTCGATCCCATCCTATATTATTCTTATTTAGGTAAACTAGTATTAATGATTGTAGAAAATAATGTCTTACAGCTCATGACACAACAAAACTAACCACATTTCATTTCTTATTATTATCCTCAATATGTTATAATATAGGGTATTAGGATGTCCGTATTAGAACTAAGAAATCAACTGCAGAGCAGACTGCCAGAAGCTAAAGCCGAGTGGTAGTGCAAATTCACAAAATGATTCTCTTTAATAGCAAGGCTACCAAATGCTTTGATTTTACTGTTGCAGACTTCTATCTAACAATACAATTTATTCGGTTTTTTCTGAAAGAGGCATTTGTTGCCATGATAAAACTACTGTATAAAAATTTTCTGACAGGAAACTAGTCAATGTTATAGCTTTAAACCATGCATTGATGTTATCTGAAAATAATAATCTGAAATAGACGTCAGGACGGGTAAATGCTCAATAGATATTGTAAAGTAATACTAATTGGTACTTATAATACCTAATGGGAAAGGAACAGTACTTGGATATGTTTTGAATGACGTGGGTTCGTCTTAGCTACCTAAAGTCATTACTGAAATCTACAGGAAATTTAGACCACCAGTCCCTGACAGTGTCTCAGTGTGCTAGTCACGGGTGCATTATAAACACCTGGACACAAGAACGGAAATGCTAACTCATTTATTGCATTTAGATAGATAGAATCCAATCCGATGTGATATTTTTGCCTTCTATTCATCTACAGTGGTTAGGAAAAGTTATTTTTACCTGAATCGCATTGCAAATAAATGCAGTTATAAAGTACGACATGGTGGGACTCCCCAGGGTGCATCCAATTGCAAACTCATGCATATTGTATGCATCGTATTTTAGTAGATTGAAATGATCGTGGATTCAGGTCACAGGCTTTTATGTACTTACCTCTTCATGGGATCCAAACAGATCCAAACAGCCTTTTTAAATCGCCTATCTGCCTAAATTCAATTTATCTCAGCAAGGAAAGCAGTGAAGATTACTTTGTCTACCACATGTAGAAGAAAATAAGACACAGTTCCGACTTTCCGACTTGAAATGAGCTTAATGTCAGTCTACTTTCGTGTAATCGTGTGAAAGTAAAAATTAAATTACTTAGCTTTCGGGAAAAAGTTGGACAAACATCGGATTGGTTCAGCAGAACTAAGTCAGAAGGTGAAAAAAGTTTGCTAACTTCCCATCGTTCTTACAAAGTTGTAAAAATAATCATAAACACCAAAATTGAATTGTATTAGCAACATGTTGACTTAATATCAGATTTCGTGGTTTTTAGGGCTTAATCTATAAATACCTATTTGTCTTAGTAAATGTATGGTGGTCATGTTCTAAACTATTTTTATATTTATATCTGTAACTTATAAATTTTGTTCTTAATAATTGAATGTACCAAAGACCCAACGAAAAGACCAAAGTAAATGCAAAATTGTCTTGATTTCATGTTTTCCTACAAATTCTGTAGACACGGTTGTCTCCGAAGAAAATTTGGCATTTAATTGCCAAATTGAGATTTTACGCAATTATTTTAAGCAACTGACATTTCTATCAATCCTCTGAATAATTTGCACAAGTCATTTGCTAGTATGACATGGCCATGCCACAAATTATGCCAATAATAATTAGACATGGTAATGAAATACTGTTGTCTATAGTACAAACTTATTAATATACATATGTACCTATATAATTTGTACATATGTATATAATTAATATACATACATATGTATATTATATGACGGGCAAGAAAAAAAACAATTGCTATTTTACAAAAAAGGAAAATAGCAACCTTTTTTATAAAGGAATGCTTTTTTCCTTTTTGATAATTTACCTATACATAAAGTAGGGGTCAGCCTAAATTTAGTAGACAAATCAATCAGATTTTAAATGAATAATTTTTCCTTTTTAGATCAATGGAATGGAACACTAATCTAGGAAAATCAGACTATACAAAATGGCATATTTTATTTTATTTTAATTGCAATTTTCAGGAACCAATTCGAAAAAGGAAAAAACATTTCTTTTTTAAGTTTTCATGCTTTGCTTTTTTAGTATAAAAAACGAACGTTGCTTTTTGTTCGTTGATGACGGAGTAATAAAGTTTATAAACAACATACATATTTTATTATAGAGTGACGATAAGACCATTTCACCACCATTTTCATGAACGCCAATGTTGTGTACAAAATGTTGGTTCCACCTTCACCTACATACAGATCCAGGATTTCATGAGGAAGCCAAAGATTGACATAATATTATGAAATTGACCACAGGCATCAAAAAGGGAGAATAATGATCCCAGTTATGGCGAACAAAGCTTCCTGTGAGAGCCGGTAAAAACAGCCTGGGAGTATAGGTACCCTGCTTCCAATTCCGCTATTCTCCAGAGAATGTATGGTGCCACTTCTCTTCACCATTCTAGGTTGTCGAGCGAAAGCCATTGTGGACTATCCCGGGTAGGAATCTGTAAAACAAAAAAAAAATATTCAGTAGGGTTGGAAAATTAACGAGAGAGAAAGGACACACGTATCATCAAAGCAAAAACTTTCGAAGAATGGTGGAGGGGGAAAGTGTGGAAAACGATTGTAAAAATAAATATGGAAATCAAACAACAAAACATTGAAAACGATCATAGACTTTCAGAAGAAAATGAAAATATGGAAATGATCAGAAAAAATTGCCACGGTATCAATTAATTGGGCAGGCGGACTAGTCAGTTCATCCTCTAGTTCCCATTCAAGCAAGTACTATAAAGGGGGATTTTGGAGATGTTTGGAGTGCACTACTACATATACCTATACGCATATACACAAACAGTAAAAAATATTGACCAAAACACTAAAGAAAGGTAATAAATAACAGTTTAGGTTTAAATTAATAAACAAAAAAATGCCACCTTTATCTAATGATACAAAACTCGTGTAAGTAATTGCAATAGTGACATTTAATTTGTAATTAATTGGCTTCTACCAATAGAGCAAACAGATTTGTGCGAATAAAAGTCATGGAATATCCGCAATTTATTAGCAATTAGAAAGGCAACGATTTGTTTTTGTCATAGGAAGATAATATTTTTAGGTACAAAGGAGAGAAGTTTAAATATTAGACGACCCTTCATCTCAAACATTCAATTCTCCACACCGATGTTTTAAATTTTGAAATGCATATTACGAAATAGGTTACCGTATTCATGGCCATGGCATAGAACAAGCAACTTGAGTAAATTTATTGCTCAGAATATTTTTATATAGAATATATAATCTACTACACATAACACATCATACATACCATACCTAACATATTTACTTGCACCATGAAATCCTACAGGATGCTCGATAAGATACTTTCAGGTAAGCGAAAAGTTTTTTGACATTTCCCAGGTTTTCAATGCCACAGAAACATATTGCATATTGAACATCAGTTTTTTAACTAGTCAAATCAAAGCCGTAATTTATTGTTCTCAAGTGTTATTAATAGGAATGCCTATAGAACATAATATCTCATCAGCTTCATATATTTAGATAAGTGTTTTGCTTTTTCTAAAGATGGATTCCCGTCATTTCGCCTACTATTTAACATACCTATGAGACACTTGAAGTGAATCACAGTGTATGTGTGTAGTGCAGTATGCTATTTTAAAATGTGGAATGGACTTGAGCTTCTTAAAGTGAACAACTAAGGGTAAGTCCCGGTTTTGAAATTTGGCTCAGTACTTCGTGAAAGCAGTTTTACAAAATTTGTATATTTTTAGCATTACAGTGGGGATGGATGATTGACTCCACTCCATACAAAGTTCCTGGTTTGCGGTTTCACAATAAATAAATATAATGCACATTATGGGTATGAAAAATGTAATGGTACCAAAAAGTAGGCATAATAAATTGTAATATTTGAAAACAAGACGCCTAACAACAGCAGCCTCATTTTCTTATTCTCACATGGCTAATCTTATTGTAGAATTGTTGTGAAGTTTACAATAGCAAACAAGGATATGAAGGGCGGAATAAAAATACATCAGTATCAGTTTGTTTTAACGGTTTGGCTTAGCCTTTTGCGTTCACAAACAATGCTTGGTTGTTAACTGTGTGCATTTATATAACTATTTATCATCGCATGCTCATTATAAACGAAGCAAGTAGATGTGTCTACTTACCAATACCTACATAATATTCACATTACACATAATACTCAACAGTTGTGTCCCCTGTGCCAAATCTCGTAAATAGTGTCCCGACTGTATAGGTCTTCTACTAACCTAAAAGCCTCAACAACATGCTGTCAGAAAGAATTCAATAATGTATGTACTTATAGGGAGTCTCTTCCTTTTAGAAGTGTGAGTCTTGACTCAGGTAAACTGACGTCGACTCATGAAACACCATCGAGTACAAAACAATTGTATTTGAAATACTATATTGTGCAATTGTATAGTGAATACTATAAAGGGTCTATAGTAACTAGAGAACATGTAAACTCTTACACCTACTCTTTGAATTCTTAAACTCCCTTGACTCCTAATCAGATCACAAATCTCAATCTTTGTTCTCTTTTATGTGTGCACATAAGACGTTACCTATGCTTGAGTCATCTTTTCATCTATTGAAAATGTTGTCAATATATTTATGAATTTGTATAATGATGAAATACTAAGCTAAACAAAATACAATTTAAAAAAAAATGCTTATTATTTAAAGACGGGTCTGATGTATAGAAAAATTACTGTAGTATATTTTCGTAGGAATACTTTGGAGTTTATGAATTTCTTAGGCTAAACGTTCGGTCAAGAGAGCTGCATAGAATAGGCCACATTTATTTCATCTCCTTCGGCTTCTCCAAAGTGTTTTTATGGATTTCTTAAATTCCTCTCTTACCTTTAAAGTTTTTTTTGTGGTGAAATGAATGTACTAGAGTCCTGGCTGTTTACTTACGTCCTTCCCCTACCTAAGTCAAGCAATACGCACCAATTAAATGGGGAAAGGGTCATGCTATGAAAAGAAACCGTTTTATTATATACCCGTTGCTTATAAGTAGTTAAAGTAGTCACCAACCAACCGTAAGCGAGTGACAGTTTTAAGTATATTCTGCATATACAAGAATAGGGCTAAATAAAAAAGTTAATCTGAAATGTAGCTGAAAACGTCATGAGCCTTTTATTAGTAGATGAATATGCTTTTGGTATGATGACGTTATTGTTGGCATTTTAGATAGTCTTTAGGAATCATCTCTTCCCTTTCTATATGGGAATAAATTTCAGGCTCACAAGAAACAACTTTACCTAGAGCCGGCTAATATGAATAAATATAATAGGAATACAGACGTTCGTATGAATATATTTTTGTAGTCTCCATTACACTGAGAGATTTGTGCTTACAAACTCTTATATTATAGAAAAGCTCAGAATTATTAACCCTCTTCGTATATGTTATTGAAGGTAATAATAGTAATAACTTGCTCACATCAACATCCCATTCACACACTAAACTCACAACTTACATACCTACTGTATAGTAGGCATTCGTGATGCAGTAGTAAGTAATTGTAGTAACTTAGTAGTAAGGAGCAGTTTCATAGTTTGTGAGGAGTACTATATCAAATGTATATGTAGGGTAGTTCGACATCTCAGCTATAAGTCAGTATATGGATATAATAGTAAATAGTAACTCGCCTACTAAATAGTCACTAGTCCTAGTCATTTATACTATCACTGCTCGGTTCGTTTGCTACTCTCCAAACTAACCTACGTAGGAAAGGAGTACAAATGTACAGAGTACAGAGCACAGAAAACAAGAAAAGAATTCCCAGCTTCACACCAGGGATGCATATTTTCCTTTCTAATTTTGCTAGACTTGTAAAGCATTTCATGATAAAGTATACTGAATTCAGAAAACAAATCCAAGAAAATTTCGCAAATAATATTTAACAGTCTAAAGTTAAAATTTTCGTCTTCTATCAAAATTCTTTCGGCGGTAATTAACTACTGCTACCTAATGTTCCATTTTCAGATAGGAAATGAAAAATATGGAAAAACAATTGAAAATTGTGGTTATTTACATTTTATATAGGTAGGTAACGTTTTTTTGTTGTACACGGCGTACCCCTGCCGCACCTGCGTGTAGCATTTGCAAAATTCGGCGTTTTTAAGACCCGGAGTTTAACTATTATGGAAATCCAAAAGCAAATAATATTGTCCTGAATAGAATTCTCGGGATATTTGTAGCTGAGTCCTAGCGCCTATTTAAGACCCGGCGTTTATTGAAGAGCCGGTGTTTGGTATGGCGTTGCAAATTAATTTACCCCGGCGTTTATTACAAACCTGATGTCTATTACAGAAAATACGTTATTTTATTGCAGGGAAAACTGGCGAAAAAATGAATTTCCATGAAACTAAAGTGATATGATATGAATCATATCGTTTACGGGGCAGACGTGATACAAATATTTAAATGTAAAGGTTATAGCGGGCATATAGTTTCAAAAATCATTTAATTTTTGACGGGATTCATTTTGGAAATCGGAAGAAGAACAAACAAAAGTTTTTGAAAATTGATTCTTCAGACAATATACTAGATCTGAGAGAATGTTATGCAAAAACGATGTTTTTGCCAACCGTTTTTTGATTTGTAAACGAAATAATGGAAAATCAATAATTGTATTTCATGGTACTCAACTGAATGTAAATTGAGTAAATAATTCTGATAGGTCCCTGCACCTGCACCATGATTAACACACCTTAAGTTGTATTTTTCCATTTTACCATAGGAAATATTTCCTTGTGAGCTCATCCCTTATTAGCCGTGCGAGCAAGTAAACAGTTGAGGAGGACCACCTTCTTTTCTTAATCATGAACACTGTTGCTTGTTTGAATCTATAGCTCTGCTGAAAACAGCCAGAAAGAGCAAGTTAGCTTTATAGAATATAATAGGGTTCCATAGCTCGCAATGAGTTTGCATAGTCTTATAATATTTCTCTTGCGAGGACAACTTAGTAGCACTGTATAAACCTATATGGAGTATAAGATATGTAATTTGCGATTATATTGGATGTAATAATTATTTTCATGTGTAGATATCTAGATAGCTTATATTTTACGTGCTGTCACAGTGTATGACTTTGAAACACAGAGGCAAGAGGGGACAGACACAATGGAAAAGAAAGACTATAACTGACGAATTCATGCATCTTTTAGGTTTCTACGTATACGTACGTAGGAGACTACTAGATACATAAATTAGCATCTTATTCTTTCCTACAAAAGAAGTTGATATAAATACGCTAAATTTGCATCTATGAGTCTCTGCATATATTCTTTACAAATGGGATGTAATGACGAGATTGGTTCCCTTGTCAGAGCAGTCGATCTGAGATCATCTTGGGCTCAGTTTCTTTCACACTCCAAACTATTACTCTTCAAGTTGTAGCTTTACTCTCTCATTGCATTGATTTCAGTTGATTCCACTCCAGGAATTACAATTTCTATAAAAACGTCTATAGGGAAAGAAGAAGGAACAACAATTCCTTGCTTTGCAAGGTCTGAGCAAAAAACAAGTGAGTTTGTGGTGTTTGTACGTAGTTTGGTTGGAGTTGGAGACAGAACGGAAAAAAGAGTCATTGAGAAGAGAGTTCATAATTATTTCTGATATCTCTTACGTACTTGACTATGCACATTGTCTACTCTACAGTGTGTAGCAGTACATAATATACATTGGTATGTATTTACCAAAATAGGACTATCATCTTCTTTTCTGCAGTAAAGTTATATTATTGTGTCATTTGATATCTTTATCTATCGTATATCCTGTGTGTGGTGACACTGACGTCTATAATTCATTTTTACTGTATACTCCACTGGATTCCAACCAAACTGAACCTCCTACTACGCTAAACCCTTCTTCATCGTAGTATAAACCAAACAAATAGACAAGTCAAGTCGAATAGCAAATCATAGTCAGTGCACTGCTCTGCACTTACAAAACAAACTCCGTTCAGTTGAGTTGAGCAAACGGACGAGTGAACTAAAAGAGCCACGGAGCCAAGTTGTACGTTAAGTTGAGTGTGCCTTTTGTAAGTGTGAGTGTGAGTGCGCAACACATAATACAGCTGAAAGTATAATTCTTTATTAAATTTAATAATAATTATACTATTAAAATTCCTATGCAAAGGGATATGAGACATTGTGACGAATACAACGAAAAATAAGTCAATTTTTAATTTAGAAATACGGTTCTTAGAATTTTTAACTCGATAGTATAGAGTATAGAGTACTTAAATTAAAAACTAGACCACAGGTTCTCCATATTTTAATTGTGATAAGATCCTATTTATTAAGTGTATCACTTTTGACTCTAGAGTGGAATTATTGCAATAACGGAAGCAAATTAAATGAGTCAAATTGAACACTGAAAGTTTTAATGTTTCCCTTGCACACTGTACACACTTGTAGCGACAAGTTCTTTACTATCATGCGGATGAGTCAACCGTCCAACCCACTCAAACTACATTATTAAAATACAGAACATATTGAACACCGATATTATTGCAAAGCCCCTTAAGTAAAAGTTTTGTCAATTTTCTGCAAAAATTTGCACATTTCGAACACATTGCAATTTTGCAAAAATTTATACGTTGAATATACATAAATATTTATAAACATTCTTCTGCATAACATATCAGTACAATTACGTCTTTTTGTGAAATATTTTTTACAGTTCTCTTGGTAAACGATACAGTACAAAAGACACAGTGATTCCGTGGTACATAATTGTTCCAGTCAGTTACAAATACTAATTATTGCAAGAAAATCCTTTGGACATTGGATGGTCAATGGTACAGTAAAACATTTATACATTTATGAAATAGAGACGCTTTTAGAGTATACGTTACATTGAATAGAAACTATTATTTTAAAAATCCAAGTATCTAGCTGCATCATTCACAAAAGGAGATATTATTAGGTCATCTTTTTTATAAAAGCTATATGAGTATCTATCTGGATCACTATCTGATGGCAGAGGAATCAACAAACATGCATTTCCACTATGTACAAATAGATAAGATTGACAGATTCCAATTGTACTCAAACCAACAAATTATCATATAGACGTTAAACAGTTCATAAATTGCAAACGACGACTGTTCTTATTTTATGGAAGGATAAGGACGTTTATATAATGTTATCGGGATTCATCATCATATCGCGTTGTGTAGCATAGATAGAGATGGCTAGTTTTTGCACTCAAGAGCCATAGAACAATAAACTATAAACTATCTGAAACCACAAGGTCGAAGGTTACACTATCAGTTTTTGTTACCAAATTTTAGTGTCACAGTCGTTATGTCCACAAAATGCATGAAATTAAACCTTGTAGCCATGAAAAGACAAGATGAGTTCAACTGTCAAATAATGGCATTCAAAGTTGTCTATAACTTTATTTAATTGTTGTAGGAATTAAATTTTTAACAGTTTTTAATTGTTAGTTAGTTTTGCTGAGTGTGACCCTTGTCGTTAATATTTAAAAAGTTGGAAAGGATAATAAATATCCCTACTTGTTACGTGCTTTCTGTTTATTTTATGTGGGAACCTATTTCCTGGTGGTATGTTCATTACCTGATGCATGTCAAATACCAAGTCGCATAGCACACTTTCTTGTCCCAAGTCAAAGTCGTATTTAAAAACAACATAGATATAGAAATAGAGATAGAGAAATGATATTTGCATGTCACACAGTGTTGGGTCGTGGTTAAAACCACTAGTGGTCATAATGGTCATAATGGCCATGATGGTCAAAATGGCCTGGTCAAAATGAGATCAAAAAGTGGTCATAATGGTCAAAAGTGGTCACAATACCTTTTTGGGGAAAGTTG
>JABASH010002698.1:0-19142 GCA_019776445.1 Tomocerus maximus | reverse complement strand
ATTAGGAATATCCCTGCATATCCGATTCATTCGTCTTTGTCCACTTTTACATCTCACTCCATTTATCAACACAAGTTTTCACAATTTTGGTTTACTTTACTAGCAACAGCTCAGGAGATAAATATACAAATAGATATACTGCCAAAACTATGGAATAGAAATTTAATACGTACTTACGGCGGAATGATAATCAGATCCAATCTTTCTGTATTGTTTTTCATGTATATCTGCTATTATAAATCGTAAAATATTTCTCTTAATGCTGAAAAAACTATATCTAGTTACAAAAATGCACACTACCCTATAGAATTACTATAACGAAGCAGAAGTATAAATCGCCAACAAGAATTCCTTATACGAAAAATGGAACCTAATAAAGTGTAATGTCATGGGCTATTGAAAAAGTAGAGTCGAACTTTTGCTGAGTGGACGAAGGAATATTGAGCCAAGTATGTCTTCGCCCGTTTGGCAAAGTTCTTAAACATAGTGTTATACCTTACCTTACATAATGTAACGTTTATTGAATGCTCATGTTCATTTGCCGAGTCACCTTTGACAATAAGCCTGTGAAAAAATCGTCGATGATTTTTTATAGCTCTGGGCTGTTCGGACTTGTCTGAATGGAATTGTATGTATGTGAGTAGACTAAAGAGAAGAATGGAAATAAAACGAACACTCATTGCTCATTAGTCAAGACAGAACAGTTCTGTTAGGCTATAAGTTAGTGCGACGCAATTGCATTATGCTATCACCTATAAATAACTCGGAATTGAATTCGATTCGAGTTAGCATAAAAGAGCGTGCTATTTAATAGTAGTTTAGTAACAGGTACTTAGTTGGTAATAGATTGGCTAGCAACAGCATTCTATTGAACAGCAATAAGCACGAAAGAGGCTCTGCATTGAAGGAAAAAGAATTACAGTAGAAGGCTAAGCAAGACAAGACAGTTAGACGAGATGACCCATTTACGTTTACACTTGGACAATATTCTATAAGTAAACTTTATACATACGTGCTGTAAATCCTTTCGGAGAGATAAGTTAAAAGAAATGAGGGCGGTTGGCGAAAATGAATTATAGAGGAAGACAGTTTTGTAGTAGAGATAAAAGTATACAGAGTAAATAGTAGTAATGCAGTTCTTTCGATCTTCTCTGCATTTATAGGTCTGACAATAAGGAGATTAGTATGCTGGTAGTGCAAAAGCTACCGTTTGTGGGTAATAGATAAAATGCTATTCAGAATCCATTACTACTAACAGTATTATAGGTACATATCCACGGTTTAGTAGTGTAAAGTAAATACTGTGTAATCGCATCATCAATCATAATCGTTTAGCTATCTCGGTTTCATATGCCTTTAACCACTCATTCCTTTCATTTATCTTCAGAGTAAAGAATTATTATTTTTTAATGAAATGAGCACGCAGGGCAGGACATGACAGCTAGTGCAGTGATAATGTGTAACGAACATTATCTACAAGAAAGTGTACAGGCGATACTGATACAGCTGCTATAAAATGACTGAAGGATTCCGATTCTAATTTTGATTCCAGAACATTATATAGGAATTATTTACTCATTAAGAAGATAGAAAATGTCTTGTAGGCATGTATGCTTAGGTATTTATTCACACCCTTGCCATACAAGTATATTATGTACTCGCAGTAATTATTAGTGGAGATTACGAATTTGATTTGCGATTATATGATAAGGACTAGGACTAGTAGGTTCAGTAGGTAGCTATCTTGGTTTTAGGGTCGACAAAGCAAAAGTGAGTGTGAAGTTGAGCTAGATTGTAAGAAACTATTGTGGGAAATTATTTCTTATTATTATTAAAGAAAATATAAGGATAGCGTTGTTTCTTCTTCTGCCGGAAATTCGAGTATTTCATATAAACTCGTGCTTATATACAAGATCCTGCAAGCAACTTAAGTTTAACGTACGCATTGAGAGTTTGCCTTGTCTTCTTAGATACTCATACATACATAGCAAAATTGAATGTAATAAAAATAAAGGTTTTGCTTTTGTCGAGATTGAGATAATAAAGCGGCATATATATCGAGTTCTTTAGACTTTACTAGGATTGCTGATAGTAAAGGCTGCACAATGGATATTGTAAACTTTATTGCCATTTTGACTTGGACTGAACTAAAGTTGGCAAATGCAGAGAGATAATTGTGAGAAAATAAATGGAGTTGTGTTGTGGTGGATTTCGTAGCTTACACCTCAAACAATGTTTAGATGTTGGCAAAGAAATTGAATATCTTACATGTTGGTGCTATCACTTATGCACCTGTGCTACGTTAGGTACATGTAGTTACATTCTTATCGATGGGAGGATGTTTATCATTTCCTTTGACTTATGTGATGTCGACTCTTGCTCAATTCATTTTACTTACGATGTCAGCTCACAATCAGTTCACTTTAGCTAGTGAGCTATAGAGGCTGAACATATTATAGAGGGTAGGAAAGTAGCAATTAGCTTTGCACGAGCTAAATATACGTTCTCAGGTTGACTTTGTACATTGGTAATGGAAGAATGGGGATTATAACAGTTAAGCGGATTTTTTAACTCCTTGTCACCAGTTTACGAGCTATTTGTGGCACAATTGTCGTAATTGTAAATACATTGCAATGTCTAGTTAAAGAAATAAAACGTAGGATTTTCATTATCTGTGCAATTGCATTAAAAAGTTATTAGTACACAGTCATGAGCTAAAAATGAAGGATTATTACTATTGTCTTAGCATAGATTCGTCTTTTAACGTGTCACTTGTAGGTATGTACCCAGTCAGTCGTAGTAATTGTGTGCATATGCATTTCAAAGAATGTGGTCGATGTGTACGTACTAGTACAAATAGAATGCAACGTGTGTACGCATTATTGTAAGTACCTAAAGACTATTGTGTGCAAAGGCAGAAGTAGGTAAAGCTAATTTTAAAGTTAAATAACGACCTCTTCTCTTCTGGTTCTGATAAATTGACTCACCTTGTTTATTACGACAAGACAAAGGAAAGGAAGGCGTTTATGACACTAAACGCTCTGTCGGCCACTCATCATCGTTATGTTCTGTTTATACTTCATCCTTATTACCTCTCGAGACTGCAAAACTGCAACTGAGAGTTAGACTCAAAGCACTAAACTCTCAAAGTCTAATTTTGTAAGTAGACTTTGTTAATAGAAGGAGAAGATGACACTATTGTTTTGTTGACTCACATCAGCCGTCGTCTTGTCTTGTTTTCATTACCTAGTTTACCTAGCACTTAACCAATAAAGCAAATACAGATATAAGGTGTGAGAGAACAGGGAAAGGCATTGGCCCTAACGACACATGCTCTCCAATTTACTATTTGTAAAATAATCTTACACTTTATGATTATAGCTCCTTTGTCTTCCTCTGGATTTGGTGATCAGCCTTTTTTGTTTGTACTCAAGCACCTTCTCATAGCAAATTGACACACATAGTTTGATTTGTTATCATTACTTACAAGAATGACAGTTAGCTGTTTTAGAAAACCTTCAACATTTCCCGAAAGTGACAAATCTCTGGCATATTGTTTCAGGCGGAGGTTCCTTTTCTGACAATTTGACTTGGTTATCACAACATATACGTTTTAGGTTTCGCATGCACAGAATTCATGTTTAAAGGCCCAGTAGCTTTAGCTTCCTCAGAACACCCAGAAGAGAAAGATTTTTCAAAACCTAAAAAAGATTCAGTCCCCAGGTTAAATACGGTTTTGTAAATCTTGATTGAAACAGAAAATATGATTCAAGATTGATAGGCATATTATGGCTAGTGGCAGCAGATAGATCTATAGTTTTGTAATGGTTTTAATAAAAAATAATGAAAATTAACAAACTGGCTTCAGTATTTAATTCAAATAGTTTTTGATAAGGTCAACATGGCCACACATATTGTACTATTATTGTTCTGTTACTAAATTCATTATCCCAGTTATTACACTCCATTACTAAATTTATATTCCCAAAATGTAGCCGTGTCAGATAGTTTACAGGTGCACGTATTCAAATAAAAGTTAATTCGAATTATAAACAAATACTTTCAAAGAATAGGAACAATGTTAATACACAGCAGCAGTGCCAAAGTTTGTTTTTGTAGGCTACGATTCATGTGGTGTGATTCGTCTTAATTGTATCGTCTCAAAGTTTCCTGTCTTCATATGTGCTTCAAACTAAACGGTATTTTTTCAACTGAACGACAGTGACTCTGGATGCATATAAACCGTTTTATCTTGTTTGATGGCATTTTACATTCAGAGGAGGAGTGACAGATGAAACAATGCCCATGACATTGTAGAACAGTTTTATAAAGAGGACAATGTGTACCCATTATTATTTTGGTAACATACACAATGAAAATATTAAATTAGTATTCATATCTAGTAGTACCTGTAGACAAGATAGGAGAATGTCGTCATTGTTATTTTAGTCGTTAATGATGTACTAATAAGGATATTGGCGAAATGTTGCATTTACTTGGGATGGGAGGGAGATAATTCATTTGTGATAATTAGATGTGACAATTTGTTATGCGTTAAGAATGCAAAATAAGCATTCTACCAAGAACTCATTATTGGTTTGGTAACTTTATTGATAATTGATCACAGTAGGTTAACCTTATTAAATCGAATTGACATTGGCTATTATAATGTTTCTGAGTAGCAATGGCCAGGAAGCAGTCTAAGTGTTTTAGCTTGTGTAGTTTCCCTAATACATCTGATATCGTTGATACACGCATAAATCATCTAGTACTAACTTGATACTTTTATAATTTTGAAAGTTTTAAGACTACATGCATAAAGTTACATACATATGGGGGATAACAGTACATAGTAGATAGTTAAAAGAGTGCAATATGAAAAATCGCAACGCAACTCAGAGTCAGTTAGCTAAGCCATGTGGATTGGAGTAAAGTTTAGTTGGAAGTATAAGATAATCATATATCTTTGTTGTAGTGCTTTAAATTTAAAATGACATGCATCATGGTTGAGAAGGAGAATGGTAGCTCGTGTTAAAGTCAGTGCGAATTTATTCTCGGTTTGCTTGCCATGCTAGGCTAAATAGGTATTCTATTGGTGGCTAGATTACATAGTATCTGTTATTCATAGGTTGATGCATATGCTTGTTAAGTAAGGTAAAAGTAAATAGCGAGAGAAAAAATGTTACGTGTACTCATACCAAGTGTATAGTGTACAGCGGAACTAAATATGAAACCAACAGTAGAGTTTTCTTTACGGCTACCACTGCGAATTGAGATTAAGAGTACGAAGAAGAGAGGAAAAACTGGATAGTTTGACTTTTGCTTTAGTTTATCTTTTAACTACATAAAGAGAGGAAATGGAAATAGATTTTATTTTTGCCTTCCTTTATGTTGTTGGTACTTGGTTCTAGTAGATGAATGAACTACTTGTAGAGTCAAGACTTAACTTGAACTCGGTTTGTAAATAAGTATGTACTGTACTGTGGATACTTAGTAAGTAGTAGTTTCATCTTAACATGTGCATTAGCTGCACATTGTGTTCTTAATGCATTGCGTTAAAAATATATCTTTGTTGTGAAGTCAATTCTTTTTAAAGGCACATTACCGTATTCTGCTCTATCGTGGGTATTGTACATAAGTAATGTGCTAAATGCACTTCTTGTCTCAATGTACAAGAAATTTTCCTCACTTTCTGTCATTCATTCTGTATAAAGGGAGTTTTTCTAAGTATATTGTCATGTCATTGATAGCCAGACGAAACGGAGTCGATCCACTTGCCTTGAAATAAATTCCTCTTTTCTGTGTGGTATACTTCGAATTAGAAAATGAGTTTTGTGCCTACTTTGTGCGTAACTACTACTAATTGCTGTAAAATAGTAGACAGATAGCTGAAATATTTTCCTTTTCTTGCAAACACATCACTTTACTATTGTTGGGAGATTCCTAGTGGGGCACATAAAGATAGTCATTGTCTTTCAACGAGATTCTAATGGTTCTCCACATTATTTTTTATTTTTCAACGTTTTTACTTTCTAATAGTTTTCTGTGGTGCAGTAAGTAGTCCTTCTATCTCATTGTCCTTCGACATTATTTTGCTCTAATTACCAATATCCTCTCTTCTGCCATAAAATGCTAAAAATAAAAGTAAGACCAGCACATAGTTAAACATTAGTACTTGTAATCGTTCACAGTTCAGTTTTTAAAAAAGATAATTCATTCCATACCAGTAACTCCTAGGTACACCTACTTTACTTTAATGATTAATTACGTGATAAGAATTGTAAGAGTTAATTACAATCTCTGAATAACTACTGAGGCTTCACTTTTTGGCCACAATCACTCAGTATTAAATAACCGACCTTAATTACTAATACTAAATAGCTAGCAAAACCAAAATGGAGTTTCGTTAGTAAATTATATATCTAGTCCCCAAGTACTTATCAAGCCAAATCACGTCACCCACTCTATTAAATCAAAAAGTTGGGTAAAATTGCATGATCATTCCCTAGTCAAGATGGATTACCATTTATAGCTGGTGGTTAAATATAATCAGAGAGTTTATGGCAATGGGTTAGGTTACAGAGTGACATTAAACTCTTGTGAATATTTGTCTGCCTACACCTACAACTCCATCAGAACACCTACTAATATACTACTACCGTGCAATCAACAACCTTCACCTTCTCACTTGAAAGAGCAGAGGACTGTTTTATTAGTAGCAAAGTAGATTTACTGTTACTCGTGTCGCTCCTACTCCTCTTCACATCACTACAGTTTGACTTAGCTATATAATGATGCGGTAGGCATAATTTAATGAGTAATGGTGATGGAATTGGCTTGACACATTCTTATTACGTTAGATTCAGAAGAATGCACGTATGTAAATTGTGTCTCACCTGGTTTGGTTTACTATGAATGAGTACTGACTGAGAGAACTGTAATCTATATGCTATAGTATCACATGTAAGAATGTAAATACTAAGGTGCACTTCAAACATGGAAATGACGAATAGAATTTTTTAGCTTAAACATAGTAGTACTTGTGTGCACTAGAGCATTGAATGTACAACAATAAGAATTGAAAAGTCTGTACATGTACTACGGAGAGACGAGGCCAAGCCCATCTTTATCTGCCATTGTATTTCTCATGTCATAATAGTAAATGTTAATAGATAGTAATTGACGAACTGCTTTTGACTCGGTGCCAAAACGCATGTCATTCTATTCCATATTAACGCAACCCTTCGGATCAACTTAAATTACTCCGTACACTTATATTCATAAGGACAATGTATTTTTTTGACTCCGAGACGAACTGAGTCAAGCCAACCTAGTAGTATGATGGAATACTAAACTACTGCGTAGAGCAAGAAAAATCTTTCGGAATTTTTGTGTGGATTTCCACGCTCATAGTTCATAGTTGAGAAGAAACAACTTCCCCGGCATGCCACACAGTAAAACAAGAAAAGTGAATTTTTATGTTAATTTATTGTGACCGTTCTGGCAAGAGCACCATGCAGGCATAACGATAGACAAAGCAAGAGTTTACTCTACAGGTTCTTCTTCTTCAATCTATGTAGATGGAGTATCTACATAGATTTTAATACGGAAATGTGAATTTCCCGTTGGAATTACTAAATGTTTGCTTACTATTACCTTACCTACAGAGTTGCAATAACATTTGTGCGATGGGAAATTCGCGTATAGGATTTTTTGCGGACTGAGATCAATGAATCTACTAGCTACTCAAGTAACTCAGCTCCGACCGGCTTCAGTCCATGTAATGGCGTTTCACATTTGATTTTATATACCAGTCTCTTGTCTGTCTGCATTGAATATTGATGCTTACTCATTGTCAGTTTGAATTGGACATGTTTAATATGTAATATGCAAAATATTATTATTGTACTGTACAAGTGCGTAGTAAATTCTTGAAGAGGTAGTGCAATAGTGCCAGGTGAGGAATGTAGCATTTAAAACGTCCAGGCTTGGCTGGCTCAGTAACAGTGAACTTCAACATAGTTTCTGTAGTAAAGGCAGTATGCAAAGCCAACTCACGTCCGTCGGACCAGACGATAGTTTTTCTTGCTATCAGATTCTCTAAATCATTCGAGTGGATTGAGACCTGAATTTTAATTAGTATCACTCTCCTTAGCATTAACACATTGCGTTTTCTTTAAAGGGTTGGGCTACTCTGTTTCGTTAGGTTCGCATGCATTCGCCATTTAATATCCCGTCCCGGCTTGACTTTAGTGCAAGTGTCTTAAGAATGGACATTCGCTTTAACTGCGTTTAATTACAGAGTAAAAATGCCAAGTAACTCAGTAGGAACTTGTTGACTATCAGTATGAGAAGAGAGTTCTCAAATTTTGGAGCTGGACTCGACTCTGGAGTAGAGACAAAAGATTCTACATGTGTTGGTTAGTAGGAAGTCCTGTTGATTTGAAATAAGTAATGGAGAGAGGTGCCCATCGCATCGTCAATGGCTACTACTACATAAGTTTCGCTGAAAGAGCAAGGCAAGTCATCATTCAGCAACAAGTTCATTGGCCCTCTGGGCTGTAAAGCAAAGCAATTCTAACTTAAACCTAACGTAAGCTAAACTATGAAATCTTCGGGAAGGATATTCATACATTATTAGTATCGCTCTGCTCCTATGCAACTATTGATGTTCTACTCGTGTACACTAATATACAGATACCACAGAGGAATCTATGTAAACGTAGCTTTCAATATTTCCATTTGGTTAGAGTCTGGTATGATATAGTAAGGAACACAAATACCCGCATCATATAGATTCTATTATTTTACACATAACATTGACTGCATACGGGTACAGACTGACGATTTAAGTCAGGGGTAAAGAACGTATTTCCTATAGACACATGTACAGTATTACAAAAGTAGCCTGTATTTACTATTATTGTTAGAAAACACTTAAAAAGTGATTCTGGGCAGTCGTAAGTCTTGTAGATTGGGGTAGAAGCGTAGTTTATGCTGTATATGGAAAATGTAGCCCGTGGCTTATAAGCAACTTCCCTTAACAATAATAAGTTAATTGACGAGATAGCAGGTAGGAGATAGAGAGGGAAAGAAATAATTTTCAGAGATAAGTTACATTTCATGCTTCCATCCTCCGAAATGAATAGTTAAAGAGTAAACGCAATCATTTCGATTTGCAGACAAGATAAGGGCCAGAAAATATTGTTGGCTTCCACAACTCACCTTATGACTTAGTTAGTCCAATATTACAACGTTTTAACTAAACTCAATTTGGATGCTCTTTACTTAACTCTTCCATTACACCTTTTTGCTCCCTTTATTATTGTTATGTTGGCAATAAACGGGGATGTAACTTGGAATCATGCATTTGTACAGCCGCTCCGCTTGGTACCTACGTGCATATATGACTTCAGGTGAATTAACTAAAGTTTATTGGAGCTGTTATAATTTAGAGTAATAGGTAGGTAGCATCTTATCAGTAGACATATATACAGCACCGTATTCACTACATCTGGGTTGTAGTATCCGTATATTGCAGAAGGAATACCATTTCTTTATTTTTCTTTGAAAAAATCTACTGCGAGATTTTCTCAGGATAAATTGTTGCGACTGTACTACTTGATGAATAAACTTTTGGTTTTATGTTAAACTTTCGTTAGTTGTATACGTCATTGTGTGGAAGCCAACAAAATGATGATTGAATCGGATATGACGAGTATTATTCATGCATAATGACATTTTATTCTCAGATGTGTCAGAAAATGACAGATGACTATAGTGGCCTTTGTGTAACAATAGTTAAATGATTTTATTTGCTATAGGTTTTTGATGGACCCAACACTGATAGCTTGAGACTGCACTCTGGAAATGGATTCAGTGGGAAAACTCTACCAAAATTGACATTAACGGCTGAATCGGGTGATATGACAATTAAATTCACCACAGATTCACTCCGGGCTCGCAATGGATGGAGAGCTGTCTTTTCTGCCGGTAATTAATCATAGTGAATTATACGAATTGTTGACAAATGAGTAGCAATTGCCCTACAAATTGATAATTGTTTTGTGAATTTAGATTGCCCCGTGCTGCGACCTGGGAAAGGAGCTTTGGCTAGCAGTCGTGATATCGCTTTTGGAACAGTGGTAACATTTTCTTGTCCAACTGGGCAAGAATTTGCAACAGGTCAACAAAAGATAATCACGGAATGTAAACCAGGCGGAGACTGGTCTGTCAATTACATCCCTGATTGCCAAGGTGTGTATTCTTTTATTCTTCCGGCTCGGTCATCCATGACATTTGTTATTTATCATTTACATTCTCTGTGTTCATAAGTATGTTGTGAGGAGTGAGAAATCAATCTGCACTCTATTGTATAGCGTTATTTATTTGTCCCGAAGGATTCTTTGTGTTGTCACGTCTCGTCTTGTTCATTTGGCATTTCTTATCTCATTTGTTGTTTTATTTTTGGATTTTCTCCTGCAGAGGTGTACTGTGGGCCTGTTCCTCAAATCTCAAACGGTTTCGCTATCGGGTCGTCTAATGTCACTTACCTGGGCACGGCCACTTACCAATGCTACGCTGGATTTGCATTCCCGTCTAGCAAAGCCACTGAAGTCATCACTTGTTTGGCCTCGGGCAAGTGGGAGAAATTGCCTGTTTGCTTAGGTAAGCTATTATATTTGCTTATTTTATTAGTATTCAGTTATTCTTGCCCCCTGTAAAATATACGCACAAAGTTACCTACAGGAATTGTGTGTTTAGTGTATTAGTATCTTAAGATCGACTGTAGGACAAAATCAAAATGCAAATCAATGTAAAAGCTCTGAAGAAGCGCTTGAAGATTTTTTCCTCTTGCCATATACGTGCTGGTCTCAGTTACTTAGTTTTTTTATTTACATAAGTATATGTATTTAGTTATTCCTTGTTTATACAGGATGTCTGTACATTACGTGTTATTGTTATAAGAGATGAGACAGAGTTTATTGTGTGCCTATACGTATCGTTCGTGCATCTGAAAGGTATTCAGGTGAAGACTCTGATTGTTGTGCTGCTGTTGTGAATCCTTTTGAATGTAATCGACTCTCTACCTATTATCATTTACCATTATTGATAAATAGGAATACAAATAGAGAACCAAGCCATGTAATACATTAGCTGTAATAAAACTCAGAGAGCTCATGCTATTGTGTACTGTTAAAGATGTAAATAGACGTTGCATGATGCATGCTTGTGCATGAATTAAGATTTAAAGGCTATGCACGGTCACGGTTGATGAGTCACTGACCATGAACTTAGCATAGGAGGAATGTTTAATTGTGTTTCATATAAGTCTATCTTACAATACATTCGATTCGATGCACTTTACTGGAAAAGGCCATGAGACTGTAGAATCCAAACTTTATTGCTGTAGAATCTATTACAGTAAATATAAATATTGGATTTAATGCGTAGGCAGAGACACAGTAATATTTATTGAAGTAGGCATCGAGAGTTATAAAAATATTTCATTACCTACAGAAATGGCCAATTATTATTGTGCTAGTGCACATACAAAGAATAAGAACGTTGAAGGAGTAGTAGGAACATTAAGCGAGATAAGATATTAATTTTTATTTACGCGTGTAATTCTTGTCTGATGTAGCGTCTCAATGCCCACCGCTTCCGGAAACACCTAACGAGAAACAAGTGATTCTGAGTGGAGGGGGAAGAAGTTATGGAACTATTGTGAGATTCGAATGCGATCCGGGATATGTACGAACAGGACCTCCCGTTTTGTTGTGTATGAGTAACGGGACATGGTCTGGAGATGTGCCAACCTGTTCTAGTAAGTACATTCTTAGCAATTTGACCCACAAGCATTTTTTTATGTTTATGGCAATCTTCATTAGTATTTTAGGACCGAGAATAATTTTATAATTGTGATGGATTTCCTACAGAGAAACAATGTCACGCCATTCCCAAAGTCAAAAATGGGTTTATCGTTGATACAGACAGAGAATACTTATTTGATGATGAGGCTAGAGTTCAGTGTCACAGAGGATACAGGCTCCTCGGGCAAAATATCATTCGATGCGGACCTAACCAGATTTTTGAAGATCTACCTCAATGTGAAGATATCGATGAATGTGCCAATTCCCAATGCGATTTAGCGTCTACAGAATGTACTAATGTCCCTGGCTCCTTTTACTGCAAATGTCGTAAAGGATTCTCACCATCCTTGGAATGTCGCCCGATTGGAGATTTAGGACTGAGCACTGGCGGAATTCCTGATCATGCTATCACCGTTTCCTCCGCGCAAGAAGATCATCCCAAGGAATTCGTTCGTTTAGGAAGTGCGTCCGGGTGGTGTGGAGCTAACTTCGCGAAAGGAAATAATTGGGTCCTCATTGACTTGAAGGCTCCTACTATCGTCCGAGGATTCAGAACTCAAGGTGTTCAAAGAGCCGGCAGCAGTGTAGCTTATGCCTCTGGAATTCGAGTCCAAGTAAGAATTTCTATTATTGGAATAACGACAGTATTAAATACACTCAAATTATAATTAACAAGAGCGTAACTAATATACTTTTTCCTTTTTAGTACACCGATGATTTGACCGACCTTTTCAAGGATTACACGAATCCCGATGGTTCTTCTGTGGAATTCAGAATTCTAGAACCTACTTTATCTGTTCTGAACTTGCCCATTCCGATTGAAGCCCGTTATCTTCGTTTGATCGTGCAAGACTACGTAGTGTCACCTTGCTTACAGCTGGAACTGATGGGATGCACACGTATGGAGTGCTCTGACAACAATGAATGCGGTGTGAGTAATGGAGGCTGTCATCAGAAATGTATCAACAGTCCTGGATCATCTTCCTGTGCTTGCAATGTTGGTTATGAGTTGTATGCTCAAAACGGAACTGCAGGATTCTACATCGAGGAAACTGAAACGGGACTTAAAGACGGAGACAAATACCGACTGAATAAAACTTGCGTCCCAAAGATGTGCCCTGCACTCAAGGCTCCTGTCAATGGTCAGCTTTTGTCCACCAAGGAAAGTCATCATTTTGGTGACCAAATTTCTTTCCAATGTAATTTCGGTTACGTCATTGCTGGAAATTATGGACTTGTTTGTACTTCGGGTGGAACATGGAATGGAACTGTACCAGAGTGCCAAGGTACTAAATTAACAAATAATATTATAACTGATTTGTGTGTGACAATTGGAATTAACACATAAAAATCATATTTTTTATACAGCTGCCAAATGTGTACCACTGCAAGATGAACCATCTGCGGGTCTTACTGTCAACAGACCAGATGAAGATATTTTAATTGGATTCCAAGAAAATGTCACATTTACTTGCGCCTTACCTGGACTCCCGTTAAGAAGTTCATTGACTGCACCATTCCGTCAGTGTGTCTATGACCCTAAACCCGGTTTCCCCGATTACTGGCTTTCAGGAGCTGCACCAGAATGCCAAAAGGTTGATTGTGGTTTCCCCGTTGAAACTGCTGGGGCTGAATACGGAAGGTTCACTGATACGTATTTCCAATCGTCATTTTTCTTCGGATGTCAAGATACTTTCAAGCTTGCTGGTCAATCTTCCAGAAATGACAATGTTGTCAGGTAGGAAAACTATTTTCTCTGGTGGTCAATGTTTGTGGTAATGGTAGTAATACCTTAAATTAATTTTGGCAATTAAATTCGCAGGTGTCAAGAGAATGGAGTTTGGGACTTTGGTAATTTGAGATGCGAGGGTCCAGTTTGCGAAGATCCAGGTCGTCCCCCAGATGGTGTCCAAATATCTCAAACTTACGAACAAGGAGGAGAAGTAATGTTCGAGTGCGATAGGCCTGGATACATTCCAATCAATCCTTATCCAATTACTTGTGTGCGAAGTGCGGAATGTAAAGTAATCGCTCCTCTTGGAATCACTTCTGGAGTCATTCCAGATTCTGCCATCAATGTCACCTCACAAAGACCGAACTACGAAGGAAAATTCATCAGACTGAACTCTGCTACTGGATGGTGCGGAATGCAAGAAGCTTTTACATACGTAACTGTCGATTTGGGAAAAATCCATCGTGTTAAGGCAATTTTGGTAAAAGGAGTCATTACTAATGACGTAGTAGGCAGACCGACAGAAATCCGATTTTTCTACAAGCAACAAGAAAGCGAGAATTTCGTCGTATATTTCCCCAACTTTAACCTAACCACAAGAGACCCCGGAAATTACGGAGAATTGGCCATGATAACCCTCCCCAACTCTGTCCAAGCCCGATTTGTCATTCTGGGTATTGTAAACTACTTGGAGAATCCTTGTTTGAAATTTGAATTGCTGGGTTGTGAAGATGAGCCCGAAGATGAAAGGAATCTCGGCTGGGATCTTGGATATCCAGTTTGCGTTGACAACGAACCACCTGTCTTTGAAAACTGTCCAGATCAAGCTGTAGTAATTCAAAAGGGAGCTAATGGACTAGAACCCGTGAATTTCCCAGAACCCGTTGCAACCGACAATAGTGGAATGGTAGCCCGTATGGAGATACGACCATCTGGATTCAAAATGCCATTCCAAGTGTTCGAAGATGTTCTCGTTGAATATTTAGCTTACGATTTCGATGGAAATGTTGCTATTTGCCATATAAACATTACTGTACCAGATGACACTCCTCCTCAATTGAATTGCCCTCAAAGTTACGTCGTAGAATTGGTAGACAAACAAGCAAGCTATCAAGTCTATTTCAATGAGACAAGGAGAAGGATCAATGCCACGGATGCATCTGGCGCTGTTAATGTTGCATTTATTCCTGAAAGTGCCATAATTCCTGTTGGAGGCTACGAAAATGTAACTGTCGTTGCTTCGGACAAGCATGGAAACCAAGCTCAATGTCATTTCCAAGTTTCTGTACAAGCAACTCCTTGCGTTGATTGGGAACTAAGCCCACCTGCCCACGGAAATCTAAACTGTGTAACTGCCACGGAAGGACTTCAATGTCTGGCTACCTGTAAACAAGGATTCAGGTTCACCGACGGAGAATCCATGAAAACCTTTACTTGCAGAGACAAAGCTCGAAGCTGGTCACCTACCCGAGTTGTTCCTGACTGCGTGTCAGAAGATACTGAAATGGCTCGTTATCAAGTCGACGCTATAATCAAGTACAGAGCCAATGGAGCAGTTCCTCCAAGCTGTTTACCTCAATATGTTGATTTTATCAAAACTTCCCAACCGAACTTGGATACCATTCTGTCTCAAAGATGCTCTGCTGTCAATGTCAACATGAATGTATCTTTTGTCGATACGAAACCACAACTGCTCGAAGAAAACGTTGTACAATTCACCTACGTCCTGGAAGTTACTCCCACAGTCAAGCAAACTCAATTGTACGATCTGTGTGGCTCGACACTGAATTTGATTTTCGATCTTTCCGTCCCATATGCTTCTGCTGTTCTCGAACCTTTGCTTAATGTATCATCAGTAGCAAACTTCTGCCCACCTTTGAGAGCTCTTACTTCTAAAATCGGCCGAGGATTCACTTGTGGTACTGGAGAAGTATTGAACACCGAAACTTCATCTGTTCCCCGTTGTCTCCATTGTCCAGCAGGAACTTACGCCGTGGAAGGAGAGCGAGAATGTACTTACTGCCCACGCGGATTTTATCAAAGTCGTGCAAGGCAAGGCGCCTGTTCAAGATGTCCACCTGGAACTTACACAAGAGAACAAGGATCAAAGGGAGTTGAAGAATGTATTCCAGTTTGCGGATTTGGAACTTATTCCCCC
Source organism: Tomocerus maximus (assembly GCA_019776445.1). Lineage (NCBI taxonomy): Eukaryota > Metazoa > Arthropoda > Collembola > Entomobryomorpha > Tomoceridae > Tomocerus > Tomocerus maximus. Next base: position 3,379 of record JABASH010002698.1, on the reverse strand, counting down.
ACCGGATTGGTTCCCTGTCTGGAATGTCCTAGAAATAGCTACACTGGCGCTCCTCCCGCTGACGGATTCAAAGAATGTCAATCCTGTCCTCCAGCAACATTTACTTATCAGCCATCAGCTCCAGGTCCAGAATACTGCCGCACCAAATGTCAACCGGGAGGTTATTCCCCCACAGGACTAGCTCCATGCGCTCCTTGTCCAGCTGGATTTTACCAACCAAGAGAGGGACAAACGAAATGTCTTGAATGCGCTGCTGAAGCATCAACACCCAGAATCGGTGCTCATTCCAAAGAAGACTGCAAAAGTATCCAATGCTCTGAATCTTACTGTAGTAACGGAGGGTTATGTATTGCTCAAGGGCACTCGCCAATGTGCGTGTGTCCGGCTGGTTTCACCGGGAAATTGTGCGAGATCGATATTGACGAGTGCGAGTCGCATCCTTGTTACAACGGAGCCACTTGCATTGACGAACCTCAAGGATACAAATGCGTTTGTCCTAGCGGATATGCTGGAATCAATTGCCAAGATCAGAAATCCAACTGTCGGAATGACACTTGTCCTGAACAAGCCATGTGCAAAACAGAACCCGGACTTGGAAATAGTACCTGTCTCTGTAAAAATGGATACACAGGAACCAACTGCGATGTCACTGTTAACCCATGCACGTCCAATGGAAATCCTTGCGAAAACAACGCCATGTGTATTCCTTTGCTTCAAGGACGCTTCCGATGTGAATGCATACCTGGATGGGAAGGTCCCTTGTGTGAATCCAATATTGACGACTGTGCCGAACTTCCTTGTCTTCTGGGTGCCAATTGCACGGATTTGGTTCACGACTTCAACTGTGAATGTCCGCGCGGATTCAGTGGAAAGAGATGCGAAATTAAAGTTGATCTTTGCGGAAATACTCCTTGTCTTCATGGCCTCTGTGTAGATCGCTTGTATGAATATGAATGCGTTTGTGATCCTGGATGGAAGGGAAATGCTTGCGATGTCAATATCAACGAATGTGCAGATACTCCTTGCCTGAACAACGGTGAATGTGTGGACGAAGTCGGAGATTATCGATGCGTCTGTGAAGCTGAGTACACTGGAAAGAAATGCCAACATCGCATTGATGACTGCGAGTCCAATCCATGCCAAAATGGAGGAACCTGTGCAGATCGCGACAATGGATTTGATTGTACTTGTCGACCTGGATTTGTTGGTCAGTATACATTTTTCAGCATTTCAGCCCTAATTTTGGAAATTGTACTCAAATAGTAATTTATTTATTTTAGGACTGCAATGCGAAGCCGAGATTGATGAGTGCCTTAGCAATCCTTGTGATGGTGAAGGTACAGAAAGCTGTCAAGATCGCGATAATAAATTCGAATGCGTTTGCAGACCAGGATATACTGGAGAAACTTGTGATGTAAGTTATTGTAAATTGTAATGTATTTATCATAATTTAGGATAATTATTGAACAAGTAACAATTGTAGATAGTTTAATTAAGTATTTTATTCTACATTCCATTTAAGCACCTATTAAAGTGGGCAGTCCCATTATAGTGGCCACTCCCATCGTCCCATCCATATAACCAAGATATTTGTTTGTTATTGAAATGACGATTTATTTGCAGGTCAATACCGATGAATGTGAAAATGATCCTTGTCAAAATGGAGGTGTTTGCGTTGATGGTGTTAATAGCTATTCTTGTCGGTGCCCCGCCGGATGGCAAGGAAAAAATTGCGAAGAGGACGTTTCTTCGTGTGAAGTCGTGCCATGTCAGAATGACGCACAATGTATCAACCTGTTCCAAGATTATTTCTGCGTCTGTCCTACAGGAACCGATGGGAAACAATGCGAGACAGCCCCAGATCGCTGTATAGGAGATCCTTGTATGAACAGTGGATCGTGTAAGGATTACGGATCTGGACTGAACTGTACTTGTCCTGTTGACTACGCTGGAATTGGGTGTCAATACGAATTCGATGCTTGTGCCGAAGGACTCTGTCAGAACGGAGCCACTTGTGTGGACAATGGGCCCGGATACAAATGCATTTGTTCTGATGGATACGCCGGAAGAAATTGCGATCAAAGCATTCCTCACTGTAAATCTACATCGTGTCCCCCAACTGCAACTTGTGTCGATCTGAGTGATGGATTCTACTGCAAATGTCCATTTAATTTGACTGGAGAGGATTGCCGAAAGAGTACGTTATTTTTATAGAAATTTCTAAAACACTATCTGTCTTATGATATACTCTGTTTAATATTGTTTATGAATATTTTACTTATAGCTATTCAAGTTGATTACGATTTGGTATTTACGGACGAAGAAGGAACTGGAAGTGCCCAACAACTGATTCCCTTCCAATTGAATAAAGAATTCACAGGCTTTTCGTTGGGATTGTGGGTACGATTTACCCATAATGATGATACAGGAACATTCCTTAATTACTACGTAGTCAAATCTCCAATTTCCATCCGGGAAAGAAGACTGGCCATTCAGGCACACAGTGCTGGAATGTTAGTATCTCTATTTGCTGATGAAACTGAAGTCTATTTGCCATTCAGAGATTATGCACCTGTAAACGACGGACAATGGCATCACGTTACTCTTATTTATGACAAATCTAACTCATCGTTAGTACTCATCACTGACGGACTTATTGCTGGAAAGCATGAAGGCTATGGTTTAGGAAAACCACTACCAGAATTGTAAGATATTTTTCAAAGTTAAACTACAGATATTCCCCTAAAATCATTGTTTTCATGTCTTTTCCAACTTAAACTGAATAATAGTGTCTATTGATTATGTATCATAAATTAATTTGAACTATTTTTTAGCGGATGGATGTCACTCGGTGCCCCAGCTTCTGAATTCGGACGTGCGCCACAAGATTCTGGTTTTATCGGTAGCTTGAGTCGCGTCCAAGTGTGGAATCGTCCATTGGACTTGACTAAAGAGATCCAGAAGCAAGTTCGTGGTTGTCGAACGGAACCTGTCATTTACCAAGGACTCATAGTTCCATGGAACGGATACGACAAAATCTCTGGAGGAGTTGAGAGAGTTGTTCCTTCCGGATGTGGTGATAGAATCTGTCCTCCTGGCATGTCTGGCAGCAGATGCGACGTCCTCACTATGGATAAGATTCCTCCACAAGTAACACATTGCCCTGGAAGCATGTGGGTGATTACCCGGAATGGATCCGCAACTGTAACATGGGACGAGCCCGTTTTCTCTGATAACACTGGAGTTGTCAAAGTTGAAGAAAAGCAAGGGTTCCGACCAGGACAAACTTTACTGTGGGGAAATTATGACATTGCCTATGTAGCTTATGATCAAGCTGGAAATACGGCCATGTGTAGATTCAAAGTTTACGTATTAGGTA
>JABASH010002697.1:0-19142 GCA_019776445.1 Tomocerus maximus | reverse complement strand
TCGGCGTCTACTGCTAAAACTTAACGGCTAACACTCACTCACCATTCGTCCAAATATGAATTCAAAAAATGATCGCCGCGCTTATTTTTCTCTTTCCTTGCGCCGTCGACCACACCTTTTGAGTGTTGTTGAACTTTATTCACCATGACCAAGCCTAGGCAGAGGTACATTTCTTTATTTCTTAAAATTGTCAGCATTAATGTATAATAATATTGATGCGAACTGCAAAAGTGACAAGGCAAATAAATGTAAAATATCGAACTATCGAGTGTATAATGTGCTTTTTAAAATGTTGTCTATATACTACACAGTAGTAAATATTTATCCCGTACAATATGCATTCATGTAGTATGTAGCACCAGATTTGTGCTATGCATGCCATATATTTATCAAGTTTAATGTCAATCCGAGACAACAGTAAACAGGTATTTTTATTCATGACCGTAACCGTTGTTTGTTGGTTTTAAATTTATTTATTGGCCACTGGACTCACAGCAGTATGAGGAGCCCTTAGAGCTTGGGAACTTATTGTTTGGCCCACATAAAATATTGGATCTTATTCTTTTGCATGTGCTGAAAAGAATTCTCGTGGCGTACGTGAGATAGCTGTACAATGTGATGATGTCCCAATTCTCTGTTGTAATGTAATTGCACCGACACCCAACAATTGACACCTTATTGTAAATACGAGCTGATTCCTACTGTGACGCTGATATTTCTGTCAAAATGATTGTGACTCTGAGTTTCTGCAGGGCCTGAGTAGCAATATGCATTACACATGTGAGAGTGGGAGAGCGACATTAGTATTCACAGATGGGGGATGGTATACAGCGGAGTGTGTGTTAAGATAGAAAGCATCGGATGCAATGAAATTTGAGATTACTTGACTAGTGCATCAATCCCCGAGGATTAGTTGACAATGTAGCTCTGGTATTTCTTTATGTTTTCGTTGCTCTTCGTTGCCGTAACCGGAGAGGCAGGGCATTATTGCTTGGTCGTAGTTGGTTTTCAAGCGGAGATTTAAGTTCCTAACCATTACTTACCCCTCGACATGTAATTCGAACTCAAGTGCTACTTACGATTAGAGTAACGTAGGGCTGAAGGGCCAACTAAAGAAAGGCAAGGCTATTCGCGTGCCTAAGCAACTGGATTTCCAGTGAAGAAAGAGTGAAAGTATTGGGAAAGTAGGTGAAAGGGTTTTCTCCGATGGTTATGAGGCCAATGTAATGTAAGTGTTGTTGTGCCTTGCTGTGTATAAATGTATGTAATTGAGGGGCGGGGCTTCTCGGAAAACCAGAGACACCGACACAAGGAAACTGTTTTCCCGGGTGAAACCGAAGAAGAGAAAGTGCAATTGCTATTGTTCACTTCTCAGTGTTTAACTAAATTACGTTGCTCTTTAACCGCAGGTCATTTGACTTTTACGATTTCAGCGGTCGGGCACGCACGGCTTCTTGCACTAACCTACACATGTTAATACACGTACTGCTTCTCATAAACTGCCACGGCAGTGCCTACTGCTCTGTAGACATCCGAAAGAAATTCGGAGAAAAAGCCAAGTGTATGCAGTGGAGCGGAGAATGAAAGTGAGTTCTAATCCTTCGCTCTCCGAATTCACTGCACGCCCCGTGAAATGACTCTTTGGATCACATCATATCTACTGAGCATCAGCTCATCTCGACGATTCTCTGTGTGGATCCCAATTGCCAGCCTTTGACTTGAGTGTATTTCTATCTGCCTTTATGTCCAATAATATGGTTAGCATATACTGGATACACAAATTAAAAACATTTGCACAAGTTCACTGCTCCCACACTTAGATGGATTCTTTAGAAATTGTAGTCAACCGAAACTCTTTTTAATACGTTCTTTATTCCACGAATTCAGTGAGACTGAATAACCGAAGGTATTTATAATATATGCACTGTTACTCCAGTTACTTACAGACGGAGTCAATAGAAATCCGCTGCTTAATGCCATAACATTCATACTAATGCAGAGACACAATTACATGCAGTAAAAAGGAAAAAAATAAAGCAATATATTTTATTGTGAATTATGTACAATGCAAACGCACATGCGTTACAACGGCACAAAGCATTCTATCTAATTCTAAAGAAACTCATAACCCCTTGCTACTTCTGGCGTTTCAAAGGGTGTTGCAGTCGTCTTATTGTCGTCAGTCACGTACGATTAAGTTTGTAATATCATGAAGATAATACTTATCAAGCAAAATATTTGAAGGGAAATAAACGACTAAAAAGTAATTTTCAATACATTAATTTTTTAGACTTATTTCGTTATTGTCAGTACATGTAGGCTTTAATATTTTGATCAGCAGTATATCATGTACCATATAACACCACACGCAGTACTATGCTCTGAAACTGAAGCTTTTACTTTTAAAGGGAAAGGTTTCAAGTGAATGTATGTCATCGTCAATGATATATTTTATTTTCCGAATAATATTCATAAAATACGGCATTATTTAATGCGGCAATCTATTACTACCTAAATCCATCTCATTAAAGATTTAAAATCATACCTAACTGGTCTGTATTAGCGAGTCATTGCACTTTGACTGTGGGCAATAATGATATCTGATGAACATGCGGGATTTATGACTACATATTTATTTACACAGAGTGCATAATCCAGGTCAGAAACTAAATGCGTAGGTGAAAAGTGTAATATGATAAAAGCCTACACTTTTGTTCCATGTGTTGGGTTTTGTTGCCATTTTCGTATCGGTGTAATTAACTTGCCTTGCGAGATTCATTTGAATTCTGATTTACTTTGACTATCAAAAGCAACATGACTAAGTAGATAAATTGTTTGACACAAACACGTAATGGTATACTTACTTATTTTATTCAACAAATAACAAATGTACATTAAGTGTTTCGCTAACATGGTAGTGGCTATAGAATAGCATACTGGCTGTCAATTCCAACCATCATTAGCCAGTGGCAACAATGGAAACCCAGGCTAAATTTCATTACTGGTACCTAGCCATGCTAGTCGCCTGAAATGGCTTCCCGAATACCGACTGGTTAAAATGTGAAGGAGTCGGTTGAATTAAAACACTGGGCCCATCAGACATGGTTCACGTGGTTTTATGATTAGCTAATAATGAAAATTATAGGAGATTTACTGGATGTCATTATTACTAAGCTGGAAATAGTATTCTGTTAATTAGTGAGGAGAAAGAGATACATGTTTGATCATCAGTGTAGCAGATAATAAAATGTATTCACGATTAAAATCCACAAAAGAGTTTGCCGAGCACACAAAGCAAAATAAATAGAAGACAGAGAGAGACTGAAATGGGAGTTACTATCTGTAATTAGCAATCTGTGGAAAGAGAGAAACGAGACTAATTAAGTGGAGTGCACAATGCAGCCGAATGAACAAAGTAGGAAAGACAGTCTGAGGTAGTTCTGGCTGGAGTAGAAGATAATGAATTAAGGGACTGACCGACAATGAGCGTAGTCATATCCGCAATGGCCAAGTTGAAGAGATAGTAGTTGGTCGCCGAGTGCATGTACTGATTGTTGAAGATGACGATGCACGTGGTCACATTACCCAGGATGCCCGCAAGGAAGATGAGCAGGTAGATGGCCGTGATGGGAATCAGCGTTTCATAGGCCAGGGATTTAGGCCCCAAATACTCGAACAACTTGGCCATGATATCCGTGGGGGACTCCGTGCTCAGCTGAGTGGACAAATCCTCCCTCTCCGAAAATGACTCGTCCGTCCGATGAGACACGGAGGCGTCCCGCCAACTCTCCGTGGTCACCAGGACGTTGCTGTTCAGCAACCGCCACTCATCCCCACTCCAATTGCTCGCCAACGACACATTCTCCGTCCAGGTATCCATGGCCACTTACTACTGTCTCTGTACTTAGACGCAGTTTCAGTTTCAGGGTTTCAGTTCTAGCACATTTACCTTCTCAGTTAGTTTCGAAAAAGAAAGTCTGCTCACTGTCAGAATTGAGATGAAGATGAGTTTGAGGAATCCGGTGTGCGGGGGCAATGTGCACATGGGAGGCTGTGGCTTATTGCATGAGAAGAGGCTAAGGGTGAAAGTACCCCGACTTTCCCCAGAATCTCCCTGGGGCAGACTAGTGGCAGAATAAGCGGCAGTCAGACGTTAGGCAGTGGAGTTGGAGTATCAGTGGTCGAGGGGAAGAAGCTAAACTTGGTTCAGAGTTATTTCTCCGGTTCGTCTCACTAGTGCACTAAATATACACTGAATGGGCAAGTGACTGAGTCAGTCTCAAAGTTAAGTTTAGCTCTGACTTTTTCCTACCGAGTTTCGAAGGCACTTTCTCTTCGTCTATAGTTTCTCCTTGTCTAAAGCGAATGCGCTGCTTTCTCTTCCTTTGGATTCTACCTAGGCACTTGAACACACTTGAATTCTTATTGTGCTCCTGCTACCTACAAAACTCTCCCACTCCTTATACACACGACACACACATTTCCCGTCTCTGAGATTGGATTCAGCTATCGATGTTATTAGTGATTCACTTAAGTTACCACGTTTCAACTCTCTGGATATGCATTAGTGTATTCCTCACGTAATTTGCGGTCTCATCTTTATCTCTATCCGCATCGGCCCATTCATAATATCATACATACGCTAACCATCTTTAACTCTGCCATACCGCAAACCACATAATTCAGCTACTTTTTATGACGACTATTTCTTGACTGGCTATATACTAATACAAACTATATCCACCCTTCCCAACTTTGACTTGTGCACTGGTGCACTTTGGTGTGCTAAGTAAGACGCAATTTAAGATTAAGTATCCGGGGTTTCAACACCCTCAATCATAATTCAAAGGCCAAAGCAATGAAACATTTATTCTACTGACGTGTACCAAATCCATTTGATCATTTTTTCAGAGTAGTTAATAAATTATCAATGACATGGCTAACCAAAAGAGTTGCGAAATTAGAAGATTTCGTTTGCTATTCTTCACCTCATTCTGTTAAAACCATGATAATGACTCTTAGGAAACCTTTTATTTAGGTCATTTTAAAACTTTTATTTAATTTGATGATTTTTAACTGTTAATTTTAAATCCAGAGAATGAAGAATAAAGCATTTTTTTGAAACTAGTGCCGCTTCAGCGTTCAGGATATCGTTTATTTAATACTTTAATTTTGAATTCGAATTTGGACTCATGATGAGTGTTAGTCGTTAATTTAACCTTCCAAACTATTGACAAACGAAGTTTTACTCTAGACAAGGGAACGTTCAAGCGAGTGGGCGAAAGTCGTAAACAATCCGCACCACTGCCATTTACTCAGTAAACTGTACTTAAAACTAGGTTAACTAGGGATTTAATGCATTGGTGAGCATAGGTTGCAAGAAAAGTTATAGTTTGTGACGCCGGGGCATCACCCGGTAATAAAATGAAGCATCATCCTAAATATTATACTATATATCGCACAAATAAAAGGTTGCTTTTAGAATTGCAGTAATAATTAAAATAATGCTAGACTAAAAGAAACACTTGTTTTCTCCCAAGCGATGCTTTTCAATGAACAAGTATGATGTGCACGAAACCCAATATTGATTAAATTATAAAGGATAGTTCATTAATTGTATTAGAACAGTTCACCTTTGTCATTGGAACAATTTTCCCTTTTTGGACCAGTTTCTCAGGTCAGTTCATCAGTTCACCGTACACCGTTATTATAGGTAATAAGTATACCATACATGTATTTCTGAGCAGGAAAGCCAACATAAATTAATATTCGTCCTATGTACACCCTAGCAACTAGTATTTAAAATACCTTGATTCGTCCATTATAGTTTTAATAAACTGTTGTAACAATAATAATAATCCCAATGCTTAAAGCTAGTAGACCCACTGGTCAAGTTTGATAAGTCCATACAAGGACCAAGCTAACCTTTCTAGCGGGCCTGAGAAAAATGTGGAACCATGGGACCAAATGGTCCCGGGAAGGAAGGTAGCTGCCCGGGAAGGAAGCCAAAATTTTCCCTAGGAAAAGCTTCACGACAAATTTTTCCATACGGAAGTTGGAGAAAGGAGAGATAAGAGATAGTTTGATCATCGGGAAATTTTTTCCCGATGACCTCTTTTTTTGGTCACCGGGAAATTTTTTGACTTCCCGGGACTGGTCCCGACAGGTCCCGGGAAACGGGACGCTTTTTTTCCCGATCCCGGGAAGGAAGCTGTTTCCCGTTCCCGGGAAGAAAACTTTTTTCTCAGGCCCGCTTTCTAGGCTTCTTTCAATGCTATAAATCCAAGCACCATCTACCACTTTCTAGGTCTTTATCATGTGTGTACGAATATGTGTCTTATACAAACTTACAAGGACAGGTTATTGTATTCGCAAATTATTAGTGCCTAGTTGTAAAGATAATTATTTTTATCGTGTCTCTTTTGTTGTGGTTCCCTACTTGAATCTTTTTTAACGCCACTATTTCACTGAAAACATTTTTTGTTATTTATGGTCCTTTGTTATTGAAATAATATAGTCGGTATCTCCTGAAGAATTAGTCAGCCCTGTTTGTTTGTGTCGAGCTGGCATTCAAACGAGCTCAAATTTGTATTAGGTTCTGTTATTATCATCTTCGTTCGCCTTGCTTACTCACGAAACGGAGCTATTTTAGTAGTTTTTCTCAACTGTTTGCACAGAAAAATGTAGAAGCGATATTTTTGAATATTTTAAGTTCATACATCATATACATTGATAAATTGCATGGTGAACATAAACATCAATAATGATAACTGCTGCAGCAAGATAAGTACTTACTATACTTGCTTCTATATCTTAGACCTTAGACGAGGATCGAACTAATAAGCCTCCATAGAAAGAATCAAGAATAAGTTAACAATGCTCTACAGCGGTATGTGCCATGTGCTCATAATAACCAAAAAAATAACTATCAAAAGGTCCTAACATAATCCATGAATTTAATTATTTATTTTTTTCACATTTATCATGAGACATTATAACATTTGAGCGACGGACATATCCTATTCCGTATAATCTGTTCTGAGAATGGACCTGAAGCACCATAAACGATAGGTTTACTTTTGCAACTAGGCTGACTACAAAAGTCGTCCATCGTAATCGTAGTTAAAATTACGTATCAAGCATGATGAATTAAGAGTATTTTAAGTGTTTTAGCTAAGACATGGTAAAACAAACAAGACATGAATATGATAAAACAAATACTTCTGTCTGATACATTTAAAACGTTAAAGAAATAGTACATTCATATTACTTATACACTGTCTGCGCCTTACATAACTGTGGCTGCTTAATACTTGCTGAAAGAAACGCCTTTTAAGAGAACCTTTTGCTGGTCAATAAGAAGTGAAGAAGCTCAGAAGAGATATACGGATCAATCTGCTGCCATCGCCACTATTCAGATATTATTGCAAAGAAAAACACTTGCGTCTTATTTGATTTGGTGTATTTATATCATTGTACAATTGCAATTGGGTTTCGGTGAAATAAGAATTACTAACTTTTTGGTGGCATTTGAAAATACTACTACTACGTGGCAGTGAGGGTGGCTCTCAGATGTTGTCACGAGTTGGTTATTAGGTTTTTGTAGGATCGCGTTTATGAATGGACAGGTAAATGAAACTAAAACTTGTGTGCTGACAGAATTGACATTCTCAACAGAACAGTGGCTGGTCGGAATAAAGTTGTTAAAGCAACTGGACTAGTGACCGCTCTTCATAAAAGTTTTCCTGTACAAGTTTTCTTTCACGAATCCAATTTCTTAAAGTAGAGTCCCATACGGTAGAGTCGAAGTGCACATTACGATATCTGAAGAGATGGAATGGAAGCAGTTGGGAAACTATTTCATAAATATTCCATCAACTTTGTATGGTACATAGCTACTTAAGCTAAACATTACCTATTCCCTTCAAAGTAGGTTGCAATAATAATATATTATGCTTTGACTAAAAAGTCTTATATGATTTCCTATATCCGGCAACTAAGATTGCTATGAAATTAGTATACAGTAAGTATGGAGTGCGTGTGCCACCAACACATAAATATGTATCATGTACTGGTAGTAATTGATTATGATTATGAATATATTATTACTTCTTTGCATGTGCTAATAAGTATTGGTATACTAAGTAATAGATTGTAGCATCTCAAAAATCGGGTTTTATAAAAGAGAGTGTGAGGCTGAAAAAAATAGCTTTTCTGAAGGTTTCTGCTTTTCACTTTGTATATAAAATCCAATTTTTAAGGGAAGTGTAGCTACATTCAGTGAAAAAAGTTGCTTTGGAAAAATGGAAAATTCGTTTTTAATGCTCTCACATTGCCCATTGTCCCAAAACTGCTCATTTATTTTTCATCTGTTCGTGTGCAGATGCAGTGCAGAACAATCTCTATTTAACGGCATACAATCTTACAACGTGGCGTGGCACACAAATTGTTGGTCGGAGGAAAATTCCTGAATGCGTTAGACACCAAATTTTCGCCACAATTATCGTCACCACAATTGACTATGTTAAAGACACAAAAACTAAGAATATTTTCAAGCATGAGATAAAAACATACCGAATAATAATTATACATTTATACGAAGTTTTGTTTTGAAACTGGAAAATTTGCCAACTTGCCATACATTGATGATGTTACAAATGCGATCATTAAAATTTACAAAGGTAAACATTAAATATATGTAGGTATTATATATCCCTAAAATTAACTCAAGGTACATGCAATTAATAAGAACAATGTAATGTTATGCTCACAATCTGAATAATTGTATTCATTAATAACTCTGCGCAATCGAGATGCTTGAATAAAACTGAATTGACTTGTAAAGGTTAAATAATTACTATTTACTTATTTATGACCTACATTTACAACGAATTGTACCCAGCTTCAATTAAGTAATTTCTATAAGCAAAATTGTTTAACAATTATTTAGGTGCCGTGCGTAGCATAATGTCATTGTAGTACATGTAAGTAGTACTAATTTGGACTAATTGAAATATCTACGTATAAACACCCATTCTCCCAGAATCATTTTTCTTGAATCCTGTCGTAGGTATCTACTGGAGGAAGTACCTACAAGAAAAGGAAACCAAAAGAATTTAAAGAATTCTTATCTATGCACTGCAAGACAAAAAGTTTTTCAATTTCTTTGGTTTCTTATGACGACTCTGGAGAATTGGGTGAAGCCGTTTTTCATTTGGGCGCATTACATACTCCATTTCATTGTCTGTAATTGCGTCCTTTTCGTCAATAACTTGCGTAATGTCTCAACTTGCGAAAGTAGACTTCTGAAGACTTTTTGTTGTGAAACGGAAATGTTTCTTATGTAAGCACTGGTCTAGGCAAAATAAACTTTATTAATAAATGGCAGCTTAATAATTCCCCCATTGGAATTTTAATCTTCTAGTTTGATCAGTCAGAAATACTCACAGATGACGCATGGAAGGAGATAACATTGTAGGAATGCTACTCTTAGAGAATTATTTATTTCGAAAGTTAAAATATCTCATCGTTTCTGAAAGCGATATTTAAATACAATTCCATTGAAAAACTTAAGGGATAGAAAAGTGCTTTAGGGTAGATTAAAATTTACTGCAGAAGAAGATTACCCAGTTAAGGTTACCTACTATTTTGGTTCCCTACATCTTCAATGAGAATATCTTGCCTAGTTCCATTGATACTAAGAATTTCTCAGAAAATATTCATAGGTAATAAATATGTAAAATATTGCTGCGTACCTTTTACTGTGCTTTGGACTTTGGATGTGATTGTAACTGCTGCTGACATTGAAATAGAAAATTAAAGTGGGACATGCAGAATATTTCTCCTGGAATTTGTCAAGAGAATCTAATAGACATCAAAAGATTTGTATTGAATGTATGTTTTTGCTAGAGAAATAGCATTAGATAATCGAAAGAAAGTAGCTCTGCAATATTTACAGCCAACTGGCTACCTTTACATATTTTACAAATAGCAAAGCAGCTTGCTTTATGCATAGGTAAGTATTATTACGCTTTACCTACTCGTTCTTCCCAACCTTGATTTCCTTATGAGATATGCATGATTTACAAGAGTGTGGTATCGTCGATCAATTTGTTTGTAGATCTTAGGTCCCATTTCCAAGTCTTAGTTTTTTACTCAAATGCGTGTTCCCTGCACTGAAATATCCCTAGCCCTACAAGACAGCAATAAAGCTCCAGCTATAGCTATTTACTGCAAATCATTTGATAAGTTCTTGCACATATTAAGTGGATAAGTTATAGTGAAGTAACTGCCTCCTGCCTGAGTTATTGTTTCTATAACCAGTGCTATTGCTGACTACGAGTGTAAAAGTCTGAAAAAAAGAAAAAGATTGTGCATACTTGTATAAATTATTCCCAAATTCTCTGTGATAGAATTTCATTACTAGCGGTATTATCAACATATCTCTTTATATTTGTCAAAATTCCTTATAATACATCCAAATAGTTAATCCAGATGTCATATCTCGCAATTAGAATGCATAATCCATACAAATCATACTAAATATGTCGCATGTCGCAAATTTTAATGCTATATAAGATAATATTGAAGAATGTCAGCCTTTTATTAATTCGACCACTGAGAACGTCATATTCAAATCACTTGGGTTTAAATAAATGTCATATTCTGTCAATATTCCACCGAAATAGCTGAATTGTATTTATATTTGGAGCTATGCACTCACTTCACTGTAGAGGAGCAATAAGTGCACGGTGGTGGTACTGACTTGGCTGTATTATTTGAATATACCTAGTAAATATACATTCCCTAATCACTCCAGCTACCTAATGTGAAAGCACTATTACAGACTTATTTCTGTATGTGTGTTTGATATTTTTTATTTCATCGCAAATGATTAGAAAAGTACTAAAAACTGTGTTGAGCTTTCGGCGTTTTTTTTTCATTTTTTTAGCCGGGTTGGTGGTCAAAATGGTTTAAAATGGCTGATCAATCAAACTACAGATAAAAAACAAAAATAATTCGTATTTAATGAATAAAATTGTATTACATGCATACTTTAGTACCCGTTATGCATTATTGTAAATTCTCGTTATGCATTATTGTAAATTCTGCCGGATTCCGCAAACTATTTTAAAATAAATATTAGCAATTGTATATATTCACTATCAGTTACAGTTTTTGGCAGTTATTATTACTATCTATTAAATGTTTGCGTATTCATATTGGAACTGAAATTTTGTTATATATTATAAAATATCGCAAACTTATTGCAACAATATAATCCGATCTTGTCAAAAAGCATTTCGCAGACCATAATAAGGCAGAAAAATTGTCAATGGTTGAAAAGTTTAAATTGCAAAAGTTTAATTCTGCATACAAATCGTGAAATTCTGGAGATATCTTATGCATGCACAAACACATAAGTTGTCACAGACGGTTAAGTTAATGCAGATTTATTAATAGTTTCCTATAGGTCGCCCATATGTACAATAGTAAAGTTGCGCCTATGCTACTATCTCCGAATTGAATCCGCAGTAAATATTGTATTGCATATTGCTCTACATGATTGGTTTAAATATTAGTGTTCTGTGTCAGAGATTTCCGATCGCAGAGATACGTGCCTCGGACAAGATTCACCGAGTTAGAGATACCTAGCCAGTTAGTAAAGTGTGGCTATATGGCATAATAAAATAGCAGTGAGGGTTTTGGTAATAATATTTGCTTTCTGATCTCTTGCAGTATAGAGTGGATGTGGCATGTTATCATGGGAGCTACATGTGTGAATAGAAGCCACATGTCTATACAGAAGCTAATAATATAATAACACTTTTGGAATAGTTGGCAAAGTTTCCAGTTTCTGATTGTGAGTTCCATCTCCAACGTTCCATTCATTCGCTCCAGTTCCACTCGTTCTTTCAATTCAATTCAAATAGCGGATTGCCGAATACCGCAGTTACAGAAGAGCAGTCATTCACCAACAACAGCTTATTGTTAGCTTTTGGTTAGTTAGGTTAATATATCCGAGGAAATCGTCCTGCCCCACTCTTCTATTAGTACAACATTTACTTGTGTACTTCACACACTGCTACATGCTCCCTGCACTAAAGATCATTATATTCTGCAACATTTGAGTCGGGATCCACGAGACTTGGTCTGTACTTATTATTACGTAAGCACATGCACACAATCATATCCCTAATCTTCATCTCTGAATGATGCTAGACTATCTCAATTGCCCCTCTCTCCATCTCAATATCTCCTCATGCTTACGGATTTCATATAAACTTTAAACTTCTGCTATTACACTATGCAGTCATTATTTAACGAACCAGTATACGATTTCCAATTGTTACATCTAATCTAATTTGCATTTACCCCACTTCTGAGAAGCGAGACCCGCATACTCTTAACGGAACTCAATCTAGATAATAGATAACATTTACTATGCCATTGTATTATACAAATAAGATCAAGTTAACCCTTTCTTTTTATTAGTTGTACCTACTAACGGAGTCTAAAATCGACAATATGCATGCACCGCATAGTTACACTTAAGTACATAAGTGTTTTGCAATTATTTGGAATTAATTTCAAAAATTCAATGCATGTTAATTAGAAATTAATTTTAAAGGTTCACGTTTGCTTATTTCCTGATTGACATTATTTCAGTTTTAGTGTGTCTCTACGTGTTGCATGTAGGCACGCCTATTTTCTTTAAACTACCAAAGGTTTTTATATCTGGTTTACTGTATACTATTACAACACACTGACAGCCAGACATGGCATTAATTTCTTATTTCAAGAAATTTTTCTTGAAAAATCAATGCCATACACCCCATTTATTTCAAATATTTCATTTTTCAAGGAAAGTGCAAGTGAAATATTTTGCGAAATATTTCAAAAAATCCACCCATATATTTCCGAGAAATATTTCAAGTGCCATGTCTGCTGACAGCCTACCTTCAGCCTATGTGTACTTACTACCTTCTTTGTCTTTCGAGCTTATGGTTATTATGTTTGTTTCATTAATTCCTATGGATTAATTAATTAATTCGAATTAATTCAACCCCAAGACCCCAAGTGACTTTTATGTAGTGATCAAATTTTCACTCCACCTAAGCTCACCCCTTAAATTCCAGCTACCCAATAGTAAATATGTACGGAAAATTTAGGACCCGTGTGGGAGTCAACTCGTCTACCAATAATATAACTTAAAGGTCAAAAGTGGAAACAGACAGTTGCATTTTGTTCAGTCAGGCTTGTAGGCAAAAGGACTTTGTCTAAAAATGAATTAGAGGACACTGTAAAGCACTTTTTGAAGGACTTCAATAGTAACAGAAAAGATTACTATAATGGTTTCTTACTCTGACAATTTGTTCTGCAAATAAGTAAGAGAGAAGTAATAATTTATCTTTTTCATCTGATAAAAGCCATAATCATCCACAAAGAAACAAGAATATGTTTTAAAGTAAATGTAATACAAATAATAAGAAGCCTGAAGCAAAGTTGAGATTTATTTTTAAATTCCAATTACAGTTGAAAGAAAAATGGCTTAAGAGCATAGCAAAAGTTTCATTTCTTGTTTTAAAGCCCCAAATACAGAACTCGAAAACGTTTATGAATATATTATGTCAATGAATGTACAGGGCTAATAGCCACATAATCTGTCGCAAAGGTCTAGATTCTCTGGCTCCTAAACGAAGGCTGCTACGGAAGTTAAGTGACTATCATTCGAAGGAAGAGAAAATTTGCAACAAAATAAGTTATAAGTATTTATATTTTTATTGAGACCCGTTTCGAAAATTTAAAATAAGACAAAATCAACATTAATTGTACGCATAGTAAAAAAGGTAAAGGTTTGTTTAGAGTCTGCATTTTCTAACCCTGCATGCCGAATATAAATATGTGCATTTTACACTATTTTTCTGGTATCGTCTGCTGATTTTATGTGAGTTCACGTGAGATAACAATCTTCATCTCTGCTTCCTATCACTTTTGAGTTGTCCCTATCCCCACACTATCTTAGAAACAACACAACGGTCGAGTCCGCGTCTTATGAAGAATAATTACACTAAGATACCACCAGGAGTGACAAAGTCAAGACGTAGGATTATCAGATTCAGGGCCCGGCATTCCAGTCCAGTTAATCTGTGCATCTCACGGCTGATGTTGGAGGAAGGAAGGTTAGGAGATAAGATAGGTAAAGCAGCGAAGAATAAAGAAGCAGCTAAGCAATTAGGAGTTAGTCAAATGTTAAGATATCTCTCAATTACTAGAGCTAGGACAAGGGAACACCCAATTCATGTCAGATATTAATCTGCATGTTTTTGGACATAAACAGCAAGTCAGATATCACTTTTTGCCAAGCGATTCGAAAGGAGAATCGAAGCCCAGACCTTTCGATTTAGAGATAGTAACCCTAAACCGATGGTCTGGTTGTTCTCGGTTCCTTTGTACAGTGTTTACACTTACAGGCAGATAAAACATTCAGACATGTTCATTTCGCTTTCTTGATTTCATTCAACTCGGTCAATGAAGACGAGAGACGAATACGAATATCTACGATGAATGCAGAAAGTCACGAAAGTCAAGAATTCATTCAGACTGAAAAGCCCCGAATCTTTTTTGTGCCACAAGGAACTGTTATTTAGAAACCAGTCGGCAGTCCTTCACAATTCACAAACGAATATTAGAGCTCTCTACATTTGATATGGAGTTGAAAGAATCTCACTAGTCTTAGAATAATATTTTGAAAATTGTCAAGTCGGGTTCGCCATTGACGAAATCTTCCAAGTTTCAATGATATTGAATTCGAAAATTAGGTCATAATTATTTCATTTTCAAAATAAAGAATAGACAAGTATACCTAGATAGATATTTCAGTGAGTTTTTAGTTACGTAAGCAGATATAAATTATCTGATTATGTACGTATTAGGTTAAGTATAATGGAATAGTGGAATGATGCACAGATTGTGACCAAGTTGTGTAAACTGAATAGATTATCTCTTATCCTTATCAAAAAGAATAGAGGTCAAGGAATATGTTACTTTCCAATGTCAATTACCAGTTAAATATGTGACAAAAGATTTTGGTCTGCAGAGGAGTCCCTCATATATCTTTAAACTAAAAGCATGTAATATATTTTATCATAGTGCAAATAATGCGAATTTGAACACCACGAGGTGTAGTCTACGGTTTGAGAGAAGTGGCATGGTGAGGATGTACATTTCATGTTTAGAGCAGTGCATTGGGGTTTGGGACATTTTGAACACAATTTATGTTACCCTTGTACCTATATCATGTACCTACATATTTACGTAGTATTTGATGTAGTAGCTGGTAGTACGACACATATAATTATAGTAAGTAGCCGCCTACATGCTACGTGAATGCAGTCGCACGTGCTTGAAATATTGCAAAAAGAGTTAGGGATGGGTCCCCACAGTCATGTTAGGTAGAACAGATATACCTACGAAGTCGAGTGGGATAGACATCCAAATCCGACCTCATGATATTAGGTACAGTGCAACTGCCTGCAATAATTCTTTGCTATCTTCGGATGTTCGCCTGGCCTGAGGACTCTGAAGTCAGAGCGAGTCTCTGGAGATAAACTGGAGAAAGTAAAGATCTATATAATCTCAAATCTAAACCAGCGGAATGTGATTGAGAGTCACGGCATGAAGTGTCTTGTTCAACAACAATCCCCAATATAAATACAAATGTAGCCACGTAGAAACACAATCGAGCCAGCCGTTTTAAAACATCAACTGACAACTCAAACAATGCTATGAAACATCGACGCAATGAAAGGGTGAGTAACATGACAATGACACAATGACGTCCATTTGGCTTCGACGCGTGTCTCTAAAATGTGGCATAAGACATCCCGGCCTACTTACGTTAACTATATTTCCTTACATTCTACTACTAAGAAAAACAATATATAGAGCTGACCCTGAGACTTTGTTGGAATAAAGCATAATTCAGTGGTCTCATAAAATGCGATCCATGCCATCTTTAAACAAAAGGATATATTCTTCAAAATTTAATAAACTGATTGCTGATCTATTTTCCTTCGTATGGACTCCATAGTTTTCTGTAAGTTTGGCTTGATCCCAGAAATAGAGATAGGTATTAGTACCTACCTACTAGGGACCTACCTACTCCAATCAGCATGCCATTCGCAGTTTAGATGGCTAATTTACCTTTCTTTATTCAAATGAAATTGCATTGATATTTGTGGAAACCAATTGATTGATTCAGTGACAACCAACAGGCCATCTAATTACATGAATTGAAATCAGAAATAATTACTTATAAATGGTTTATTGAAAAATACAAATAAACTTTGATGTACAATGTACACTACAACTACTTAGTTGTGCCCAGAATATATATATTAATTATGTTAAGCTCAAATATAGCGTTATACTGGAATTCTGAAGAGCTATAAAATTATTAAGTAGCTTAAATGCATTTCAATTCAACGATTTACATCTACCGAGATGTGTCGAATGTGCGCTTGCTTTGAGCTAGGTAATTTATTTAGGCAATTTCGTCCGAAACGGTACTTTTGTAGTTGCAAGTTTTTTCATGTTTTAGGGTAAAAGTGTAACCTTGGGATTTTGTGACAGAATGGCCTT
Organism: Tomocerus maximus; assembly: GCA_019776445.1. NCBI lineage: Eukaryota > Metazoa > Arthropoda > Collembola > Entomobryomorpha > Tomoceridae > Tomocerus > Tomocerus maximus. Next base: position 2,498 of record JABASH010002697.1, on the reverse strand, counting down.
TTAAGAACGCGTGCGACGGTGCTAATTCCATAATATGTGAAATATATAGTTAATAGTTATTTAGTAGTGTGCCTTGGAATAAGTTAGGATTAGTTGAGTTACCTCTGCTCTGAAAAACTCTGCAATTCTTTAGTATTAGTGCCATTGCAGAAGAGTGGGAGTTTCGTGAGAGATGAGGACAGAAACATCGCTTATCCATAGCTAACAATAAGCGTTGTAGATACTCTCTTGCAACCAAGCAGCCCACTCACAAGTAGCACTCAGTCAGTCAAAGAAGTCACTCACTCAATGCTACTATGTACTACACAATCCCATAATAAAGAGTTGGATTAAGGTTTTAGTACGTACGATACGACTTATTGTAGCAGTAGGACTAATGCATATAGTGTACATACGGAAGAAATTGAGTCGAAGCAGAGATCGTTACAGGAGCATACTTGTACAGAAGTTGGAACAGTTTGAATGACAAAAAAGTAGCGATGAGAGTGAGTCAAAAGAGAATCGGAGCCAAAAGCCAGAGCAGAAGAAAAAAGTCAACAAGGATAGCGATCAAGTTGGTATGTCGAGTAGCCTATTTCCAAAGTGCCTATAATACAAATACTACATTATATTAGGCATAAGTAGACAAGCTAAGATTGCATGGAAGCAGATGCGATATGTGGCTGAGAATTCCAATGGAAGAACAAGGGGAGCAACTCCAAGGCAAATCTCTTTTGTAACGCGAATCTCTTTTGTAACGCGAATCTCTTTTCTTTTTGTCAGCACCGCACAAGCAGCCGAATTAAATATTCTCTCGTTTAAATGCAAATCAAATGATTACTGCGAATACTACAACAGCTTCAACAACCCAATCTATAGTTCTCCTCATCATTTCCCACAATCCCCTACTTTTTTAGCCAACATCATACGTTATCTGCACTACCAACAATCTTCTATCTCAGTCCAAAAGACACAATTCCACAAAGTAAAATTAAATCGGATTTTAATGCACAAGTGCAGATAGCGCATAAAATGTACAAACTACAGATGAAAATGTTAGACAAGTAGGCAGGTTCTCAAAAAATTATTTCGTTTTTACTTCTCCGCCAGCATCTTAAGGGTTATTTGACAGATCCTGCAAATCATCCAATTACTAAAATGTTGCTGCTCTATCGCTTTCTCCACAGCAAATTCTCCACAGAGTTTCTCATCATGAAACAATTTTTTAGTTGTACAATTCTGAAGGGATTGGTTATTATACAGGGTGGGCTAGATTGATGTGGAATGGTAACAGATCTGACTATAGCTACTTCGGTTGCTTGGTTATGTAATAGTATGCTTGTGTTAAGGATGTAGTACATTTCACATCAATCTGGTCCACCCTGTGTATTCTAAAATTATATGTCTATGTCTATCAAGTTTTACTCCCTATACTCAACGTCTGAAAACCCTGGTAACCAAATTTACATTTTGTGACAAGGATTCTAAAGCACTTAGGCTGGTTTACGCCATCAACTAAAGTTTAGTATTCGTGTCCGCAAAATACAATTGCACGAGCACCGGAGAGTGTACGTCTAAAATTATTATTATTGGAACGGCCAGGTGTGAATGTATTTCACTAAGCCACAAACATCCACAAAGACCCAGCCAGTCCCTTTGAAAGCCATGAATCGGCGGTATTTACTTTGCTCAGTTTAGTATTGCCATTAAAAGTGGGTTCATTTTCCTTTTTCGAAACGAAACGGAGGTGGATGCTGATGAGAAGTTAATTTGTTTGTATTTTTGGTTGCAGAAATGCAAAGGCGAGGACTTGCTCCGACGCGGGGTCTCTTAGCAGTGAATCCTTAGATTTTAGATTAGAATTGCTGAGCTGTTTGCTTTCACTTTGAATCCTACCCATCTCATTTTACCAACTGCCTCAGCATCTTCACATCAAAGTCATGTTTCTGTGTTTGGCAGAATAATTTGTCAGCAGCGGCACTCTTCCTGAAAATTCTGCACGCTCAATACTTTTCCAAAAGAAAATAAACCCCAAATTGCATTCAGCTGGTCCAGTCCGTAAAAATGCTGTTATTGTCAATGCCGACAGAATTGCCATTGAATATACAGTCTAATTGAGAATCACCAGTTCCGTTATTTTCGTACTTAGGTTGAGAATGGCTGTCTTCAGTTATTACAGCTATTTTTGGAAACTAAATGCCATTATTTCTTTAGGAAAGCGCATAAAGTGAGAACTACACCCAGTGAACTACATTGGAATGTGCACTGCCTGTTGTCATTTGACAAGCTATTCAAAGTAATTCATGTCGTGTACGAGCTTAATACGAGTTAACAGAAATTGACTAACTGGCTATAAAAAGACTAAATATAATAAAAATACACGTGCCTATACTTATAGGCATGCTGGGCTAATACTGGTTGATATACCTCTTAAGCGTTTTCAGCATGGTTTAGAGTGGGAAATGAAAGAAGTGGGAAATTTCCCAATTCCCAGTGGGAAAAGTGGGAAACAAAAAGGC
>JABASH010002696.1:0-19143 GCA_019776445.1 Tomocerus maximus | reverse complement strand
AAAATTACTACTTCATGTGTAACTGAACAGTGTTTGACAATAAAGCTATTACATTACATTACATTACTACTATATACGTAACCATAATGTATTCAATAGAAAACTTGACATAGAATCTTCTGTAGACTCTCAGAGGACTGGAGAATAAATGTTATCAAAAAACACACAGATTTGTATGTAAGTTAAGCTTTTGTGTCGAGGGGGTGGCTTAATTTTGATTTTTAGTCACACCTCAAGGAGAACGAGACGAAGGAGCTTTATTCGATTAGATTACTTGTCGTTGTTAATAATAGTGTCGGCTAGGAAGAAACAAGATCCTGGACTGGATTTGACTAGTTCCACTCAAATACTAAATGCTAATAAATACTAATGGAAAACATGGGATGAAATAATTTATACTTGTGTGTACTCCACTATGTGTCCTGGTGCTAATCATCATAATTGATTTTACAATGTGTATACTATTATACGAATAGTAGGTCACTATCACATTAGCCATAATCCCATAACTTGCAACAGGGTGTAGGTATCAACAGTTCCAAGATATATTACGAGTATTTACCAAATTGGTATTTTCCGTGATGATTCCTATTTTGGATGTTATACAATGAGATAGAATAATACTATGTCTAGTGTTATGTTTTTTGTGATTGTTATCGATATAGTATTTAGTTGTAGGTAGGACTGCAGTAGTAGTTAGTTTTAATGGATGTAAACTTGGCTGTTGTCAAGTATTGTAGATCATATAATCTAAATAGGAGGAATAATAGACACTGTCGATGGTTATAGAATAATATTAACCCCCTAATGCCATAATGTCTGTCGTGATCAATAAAAAGATGAAAACAAACTCTTTTGCTAAATTATAGACTGTAAATCATTTATAGACACCTACGGCCTACTTTATGTTCATTCACATCTTACCTAAACTTACACTTATCACACAATGGGATCTTCATTCTCAACTGAAATTCATTCAAGCCCTTCTCAAAACTAAAGTTTACTCCACCTTATCTCTTGCTTATTAAAAGAGACATGTCTAAGATAACCTACCCGTATAAAACATGCACAAATGCTCTACACAGACACACAATGGCTTTCATAGCCTACCTACTAATCTTTTCTCAACTTTTCAATGACATGAAAATATTAGTACAACAGTCCTATTCCTTTAAATGTTTACAGAGAAGCCGAAAACAGTCGCCCACACCAAACTGAAACAAAGAGTGTCATCCTTTACATTCTAGTACTTCTCCAACCTATCTTCAAATCTTTTTGTAACCCAAGACAATTCTGGAATACAATACAGCGAACGCATTTACATTTTCTTTGTAGTACCAGTGTACAAACGTAATAGCTTTTGTAAGTTTGTCTACACTAGAAATGGATGATGAAGATATTCATTTCATTCTATGCTATATAATCCTTGCTAATACTAAACATATTCCTCCAGTCCATTAACGTTTGTCACGCAAACCATGTAATCGTAAATTGATTGTTTCCTTTCCTCCATCGTCAACTGTAGATTTGCTAACATTTTAATATTTCCCTAAAAAACGCATTTTTACTTGCAGAATACTATTTCATGCTAAGTAAACAACTTCAGGTGTTGTCTATTGTTCTATGGTGTTGGAATTTTAGCTGAGACCACAATTTTTGCTTCCAACATAAAAAACCTGTCTTAATCACGCTAACTACCATAGATTAATTGTCATAGAATATATATCAAAAATCTGTTTTCACGCCTACGCAGTTTTGAATTATCGTAAACAGAAGACATATCTGCACATAACAAAAATACGTAGCTACAAGATACAAAATTCACATCTTACTCTCCGAAAGAGTTAATAGTTGATTCTCAGAAGTCCAAACAACATTTTAAAATAGCCTCCATAAGCACAAATACATGTTATTTACATTAGAAGTAAATACATCTATTTATAAGACCTCTTGTAATTACTTCGTGCAATAGGTCAGTACTTGAAAAAATTGTTTGCTAAGTTTTTTGTCGTGTATGCTGTAGAATTCTGCGTGGGTTGGAGTAAGAAATATAAAATAATTGATGAGCTGCCTATAAATTGTGTTCATTACAGGACACAGTGAGCTTGACTCAAAAATTATGAAATCATTACACTCTTAATTTACTTGTTTTCAAATACTTAACCTTACTGTGTAATATTTAATTAATTTTGCCTGTAACTTTCTTGTGGGAGTATAATGTGTAATGTATTCAGCCAGATTGTGCTCAACTATTCTATTTACATTCAACACGCGAAACTCGCATTAATAATGTATCATATTTATGGGCTTTCATATACAGATTGTAATATACACGTTTTAATGCAAAATGAAAAGAGAAATTGCATTTCCGTGTTTCTCATTTAAGAAAAAAGCAATTACAATCAAGAATGCACGCACTGTTCAAATAATTTCATTGTCAATTCCAATTAAGAGTATTTGAGCCTTTGTATCATCATGCTCTCGTCGTGAGAGAGATGAGAAAGGGAAGTTATACAATTTTTATGCATTTTCCAATGAAACTTTATTTTAGAAAACTGACCTCGCTAGAAACGCAAATTGAAGAACGGGAATTTTTCATTTTCGGCCAATTCAAGTCATGAAAAAGCAAGATAACTACATGTAGGTTATTGACATAATTAATTTTGTTACCTGCACGGAAAACTTCGCCGCAGCCGTCACACCGGGAAGCGAATTGGGCATCATAGCAGCCACTGCAGTAAATTTTCTCGGCCTGTAACAAGATTTCGTTCAAAGTTATTCGATCGCATTTTCGACTATGCTAAATTAAATTGATATTTTTTTGTTTTCATATTTTATTTTATTGTCTCACCTTGGATCCAAATTGCTTGTCCACTAACGAGACACGACATTTACTGCACAAAAAGCAAGTTTCATGCCAGTGCTTATCTTTGTATGATAAATCCTGCAAACAAGAAACAAAATTACATAAGAATGTGAATGATCGCAACTGCAGATAACCAGGGCATGTTATTGCTTCTGTTTAATAAATGTTAGAGTTAACCTTTATAAATAATAATGACACACAACAGCTCACAATAACAATATTAGGAACTATCCATATATTATCATTCTTGTAAACATCCTATTTATCCTGCTGCTGCATTGTATTTAGTTGTTCATTTATTGTACATATGCAACCCAGATATATCATGTGGGAAACTTTACTGCATATTGACTAGGATTAAATTTACAAAGAAGTAAATAATATAGCAAATTGGATTTGCCTCCTACTTTCTTCGTTATCAGCAGATGTTATCATGAACCTTGTTCTTTTATAGCCAGAGAGCTTGAGCAAGTAACAACTATAATGTCAAGTGTTTCCAACAAAACCATAAGACACAAATGTCATCTCATTTTTTATAAACCATGAGTATTTCTCCAGAGAGTGCTACCCATTCAATCGTTGCAGCATTTACATTTAACATTTAGAATAAAAAAGTCATTCTTGGATAGCCTCTTCTTCTGTCCTATCCCCGAATATGGTCTACATTTAGCAAAATTAGATTTCAGTCATAGTCAGTATTCTATTTATTCTTCTCGCCTGCATACTCCATATACACAATGTTTTCTATTGTAATATGAAACTTGTTTTCGATTATTTATTCAATCCTAATCTTTCCGGATGAAGTAATTTCTAGAAATTCCCTCAGAAATTGTTAAATTGGACTGACAAGAGTCTCCGTCCCATGAAATGTGCATAGTCGCACACAAAATTGCTGGTTCTCTGAAAATGCTAAATTTTCTTAGAAATTTTTCTTTAGAATACAATTCCTTGTGATTTCTTTTCTTCATAATAAATGCATATATGCCCTTATACACTTGTAGATGCACGCTTGGGCAATTTTCTCAGACAACCTTATTAAAGAAGCAATCAGATTTTTCAACAGAACACTGTCACCATGAAGGTACATTCACTTCTTAACAAATACAAGTCAAACAATATTTGCTGTGTATGAATGTTATCTTTCTAGTATGACAAGATATTCTCAAGATGCAAAATCTTCCAGGAGAAACTACAAACAATTTTCCTTTGAAGACATTCACTGCAAAATTATGCTGGTAGTGATATGTATGATGCATTAGATACTAGAGTTGACTGCTGAAATTAATACAGTTAGCTACTCTCTTCTGGGAAAAGCAAGTACAAATTTAAGCACTGAGGGAAATGTAGAATAAATAATACAATAGGCGAAAAAAGAAACTCATGGATGAGCATTGTGTATCTTTATGTACGACTGTTTCACTCAGTCAGTCAGTAAGTCAGAATGCAAGATGAGATTACTTTACATAGTTGATTCGAATCGCCTTGGCTCGTGCTAGCTATCTAATCTTATTAATCTTTGCTTGCAAACAGAGCGTTCCTTGCGTTAGGTTACATTAACAGTAAACAATAAGAAGCTATTTGGCTCCCGCTTCTTATTTGCTAAATTTTTAAAATTTCATTCTAATCGCTGTCGACTACCAGTACAACTCTTTCTGCTGACATGTCTAAGTATCAGAGCCAACTAGCAAAAGTAACTACAAGTCAACTTGATTCTTTAGTATACTCTTTCATTCGTTTTCTTTGTTTTCTCAGCAGTTGGCGAGGTTTATCTCTCCTTTGCATATAAATGTTATATGAATCTTCTGCTGACTTAATCATTTCTCTTTGTCAACACAGACAGCGGTATTAGCTTCCCTTACAATATTACAAGACTTAGCATGTCTCAAACTGACTTTCTGCAAAACAAACCTCTTTAGTTGCATTTTCAAAACTAGAATATTTACTGGTAATCATAAAGAAGACGAGCTATTACACTTCTTACTTCTACTGTCCTACTCCACAACTATTAATAGTCCTATGTATGTCTTTTAGCATTTCTAAATCTTCTTTTATATTTCTACTTCGTCATTTCGTGGATATATCATGTAGTTTTTAATTGTAGGTCGTAACTCTTTCGTTGTTGTCTTGTCTCGTCTTGTTCGTGACAATCCGGCTGTCTTGTAGTCTTTACGATTTACATTTTACTCAAGACGTTTTCTAAGCGCAATTCCAAGTGCTAACAAACTATCTGCCAATCCAACTTAATTGACTGGTATATTGTATGTAGTAATTTACAAAAAATGCCCCTTCAAAAAGTCAAGCTATTTACTACGCTATAAGAAAATGGTAAAATTGCGCATCGCATAACATAGTTGGGTAGCTAATCTGACGTTATGCAGGAACATGCATCTGCAATTGCAATAAAATAGTTTTTGTACATTACGTATATTATCATTGCACGAGGAAGATTACTGCAGTAGACTGGCTCACTTGTTTTACAAGTTCGTTGAGTGTTTGCACAATATATCTTATATACCACTTACATCATATCATACAATAATAATAAGCTATTGAAACTACAAGGGAAATTGCATTTATCTTTGTAATTTGTATTCCTATATGCTCTTGACTCTTATACACGTACTTATATGATGTCTCATTGTCCGTGGTCGGGTTTCTTCTCATCTTCCCCTTTTGTGAGAAGTGAACTCACTAAACTCTTCAAAGCAATATTACTATGTAATGGGAAACGTGAATACGAGTTTGGCCCTGACACTGCAGTAAGTAAGAGATAGGTCGTAATAAATGCATAAACTGAACTAAAGAATCATACTGCGTCTCCAGATCAGCGATTACATCCTTTTCCAATGGGGAGTGTAATAATAATCATAGTTATCATAACCATCACTGCAAAATATTATGCTCTGCACTTCATCCCTATAACCCATAAACAATTCTCCCTTCCACTACAATATTCTCTGAGAAATAAAATTTTTACTATTTATTCAATGGCAACTTTAGAAATCCATGTTTGCTCACGTGGCCCTAGCAATTTCACATTAGATACATTGCTAACCAACAATAGTTAGTAAGTACAAGGAAGACAGCCACAGCCACGCCAAGTCTGGAAATGTTTTTGGCAAAAGTTTCCCTACTAAATTGTACACTTGTATATACACTTATTACTACCTACCACTGCATTACTACAAATGCTATGCGGACAAACTCTTTTTCCTCAAAGAAGGCTGATTCCTCGTTTTGACTTTTGCTACTGAGATAAACTCTTGTAATCTGTCTACACAACACTGACTGAGTGAGTGCATTAGAAAACCCGAAAGAAAATTCACTCTGATTCTTGGAGTAGGCATTCCTTTCCATTGTGAACTAACAACTAAGTTCGTCTATTAACTCTGACTGGGCGGTATCTCTACCCTTTTCAGAGATCCTCGACTGTAAATCTCTCCGCTTTCCTTTGGCTCTTGTTAGCTTTCTTTTGTAATCACAACGCGACTAATCTGTGAGATATGCTTATGAAACGTACATTCTTCGCCAAGATATAAACTCAGATAACATTCCCATGATTCCTATTTTAGTCTTTTCTTTATAACTTTGCACACATTATAATCTTATTCTGCCCATTTGTGTCGTATAATAGTACTGTGGCCTTGAAACCAAAATAACAGGCGAACGCTTCCAATTTTTGATTAATAATGGCTACAGATTACATACTAATGACAATGATTTACTGATAAAACCTTACTTTAGAGTCGATGCCAATGAGCTGGTTACACTCATCGCAGGTGTTGGCAAAGACAGATTCATAGCAGCGAATGCAGTAAGGGTGGTCATCTCTCAGAACGTATCTCTGTCCCGTCAAAGACTCGTCACACTGCCAGCAGCAGAAATGGGTCGAGTGCCAATCCTTGTTCATCGCCTTCGTGTATTCTCCGCTAAAAATCAACTGCAAAACCAAAACCAATCAATTATAAATAAATAGTACTATGTTAATATTTTCTTATTAGATAACGTATCTTACTTATTTGCATACATTATTCCACACCCCTAACTCCCCTATGCAATTAAACGCTACTCAAGCATGCATACTCAATAATTTATTATAACCTAGTATGTATAATCATATAAGTTAAGTAATAGTTTTTTCATTTGCATTTTGCATCAATGCAATCATATCTATATTTACACACCATTACTCCGCAAATGTCAACAGCTATCAGAATCAATACTTTTATCACCCTGTGATAACACTTTTGATTGCTATTTTAGCACTGTAGATTAATGTTATCAAAGCCAATCAATATCCTGTTTAAGGCTATCACTAGGTCGAAATCGTTGACAGCTAAATTGCAGGTTTTTATTTTTATCCCACATCCCACTCCAGCACCTTATCATTATCATGATGATAAGAATTTAACGATTTAAGGAGGATAAATGTTATAAGGTAGTGTTCACCAATCTCATCCAATGCAAGGCAAAAGTGTTACCTTTGTTTTTCGTAAGAAGTTCCTCTATCATAGACTACCCGTCTAATATTAATCCTTGATATAAGCTCGTTTACCCAGGCGAGCAAAACGGCGGTTTTTGTTTCCGGTAAAATTGGACAGAGAAAGTATTTAGACTTTTCGCAAAGGTAGACCCGTCAGAATGTTTTCAAATAAAGCAGTTTTTTCACACTGGCTACAATTTTGTAGCCATTCTACATGTATTACGCAAGGTTCAGATGTAGTCAAGGGTTACTTCATGCCAATGAAGATAATATATCCAAATGCACTATTCATCCGAGACCTATCCGAGACTGTTGTGAAGTCAGCCGAAGACCAAACTTCGAAACTTGATATACAGCTGAATTTTGATTGGGGTACTAACTAACAGGGGTAAAATTAATTTAAAAATATTGAAATGAAATCTCCGCCATTTCGCTGATTAGTAGCTCTCGCCAGAGGGATTTCTCTATCTTCTGTTAGATAGATAAATTGGGTGTACAACTTTCTTATAGGAATGTAAACTACTTAGCACGTAATATAGCGATGAAAGTTTAATTAACATTTTCAGTAAACAATGGTACTTGGAATATTAGAGTTCGAATACAGTCTATATTGCTAACCACGCCCTTAAACGTCATTAATTAGCTTACTAACATAGCAATTAGCAATTGCGGTAAAGTTCTAATGGAATTGATGAGTTGTTTATATTGTAATGTGTATCACGTAGTGTAATAACACCTAACTGATCAACAATTACAAAAATCAAAGTGTGAATCACACATAAAGAAACAAGTAACAAAGTCCACCAGCAATGTCTGAATTACAGAAAAGTAATTATGCAAAGGAGAATAAACAAGCCCATAAAATCCTACTTATACCATTTCAATATCTCTTCACGCATTTCCATTAGGCCAAAGTCAAATTGCGTTTATGGTCGCATTGAATTTTGAATTGATTAAGACTAGGACACATTTTCTTCACACATGCGTCACATTGTTAAATTAGTATTTTCATGAATTAGGAATTAACATTGTTGAAGACGAAGACACGTAAAATCTCCCTACTGAATTATTTATGCAAAGCCTGTCAAATAAGAATCATTATGTAGTTGGTGCTCTTTCCACGTATTTGAACATAACACTGTCCAGATTACTGAAACCAATGGGGGAAGATGCAGATGTATTTTAATAATGAATAGGATAGAAGAGCATAACACAGAAAGACTGGGGAGAAATATTCCACTTTCCAAAGAGATTTTCAGCAAGGCTAAAGCTCTTACTCTACTTTGATCTGATGAGGATTAATGGTCAAAGGAAAACGGATGTGAATTTGTGTATTACTACTACTGTGCTGCTACTATTTATGTGTGCAGCACTGAAATGTGTACAAGTAATTTAATCTGCAGGAAAACATACATGCAGGATGGGAAATACATTAGAACAACACACACAGGCATAATATTATGAGCGTAGTGAGCATAGCCAGCTACCCTAATATGCTACCCACACACATCACTACACATGTAAAGTAAACTATCAGAAGTAGAGACAGAGATAACCGAACCATGCATCCAAGTCAAAGTCCAAATGGCAAAACCCGAGCGAAGGGCGTTGTCTGGGCTTGGATATAGGACAATCATACTAGATAACTAACTAATGTATCTGTATCTCTGCAATAAACATATTCCTCGACATTTACACCATTAACTAACCATCAGGATTTCTACTCTGTCTCTTCTACTTACATCACTGACTAAAAAATCTAAACTCCCATTCTCATCCTAGTGCCCCATAATTCATTTAAGCATGTATACAAGTACACTACACCTAAGAGGCTACTAAATAATTTAGCCTTCTTTAAGGAAAGTTTTACTTTACAGATTAATAAGTGTTGGCTATGCCTGATAAGAATTTATGAATTCCTAAAACTGTTTACAACAAAAATTCGCAGATTATTAAAAAATAGCATGAAATCTCTTGTCATGTTTTGACAAAGCAACAAAAACAATACTGAGAATCATAATTTAGACAGTTTAATTAGTGATTCTATAAGACTCAACTGTTTAGTTTGTCAGAGTAGTCAAAAAGCTGCGGAAATATACAGTCACAACACATCTGTAACCTACGCATGCAAATTTAATCTACCTTGCAATCAGATATCGTTGATGCGATCTATTTAATATTTACTTTTCCGCACTTTACTTACCTAATAAGTCGCAATTCGCAGGTTGGCTTTGGTCATTTGACTCCTACATACTATTACATGAATTGCTAATGCTCAACTATTTATACCACACATGAATGAGTAATGCTTAAGCATAGATTTCCATGTGTCTATAGTCTGTATATGTATTTTTAAATTCTATTTGTGCTTCGCACACAAATAATATATTATTCTATACTTCGTGTCCTAACTTTCCGCCCCCGCCTGCCCAGACTAAAAACAATGCTATTGTTTCCAAATTAATGAATACGATAAATACTCATTTAGTTTACAAGAAAGATGCTAATTGTGCCAATCAAATCAAGCGCTTTGTCAATAAGTCCCTTAATTAGTACTAGCTTTTGTTCGGTCGTGTGTGAAAAAGTAAATCCTACAAAAAGGGAGTTTTTCATTCATTAGGCCTATTGATTGGTAGAAGCTGTTAAAATTGCTAATTAAAATGAACGGTTTTGCTAAACTTGTTAAACAAACTTTTCTTATTAAGAATTCCTTATAGAGGCCACATTGCAGAAGACAGAAAAAACGCAACCCAGTGCGGAAAGTAAGTTGTCGTAGAGGGAAACAAATGGTTCCATTGAATAAGTCACAGATATAAAAGTGAACTATTGCTTTGACTTGTAAGTTGTAATTACAGATAGAAAGAACGCTGCATTGCTTTTGGTTTGTTTCACTTTAAGTATTGTAGCAGACTGTTCTTGATTTGGCTTGAAACTAGAAAAGAAGGGAACAGGCTCATAAATTCACTGAGATAACAAGAAGACGCGAATCCCACTATGGAGACAAAACATCATCAAGACATACAAATAGATTCAATTACATGGAACATCAAAGGCAAAAACAGTAGCGTAAATGGCGATGGATAAACTCTTAAATGCTAAAAGGGACGCTCCAAAGAAAAATTTTAATGCAAACAAATCTCTTTCTTGACAATAACTCTTAATTTCAAATGCACTTGGATGTGTAGCCATGTTTTTTATATTTCATCGCACTACCAACGATGTTACATGATAAAAGCCAATTTCGTCCAAATTTTCCAAGTAGATCTTCATGCTGTCTCGGTTGAACAAAACTGCATCTTATGTCAGCTCCTTAGATAATACTTTCTTAAATAGAAACAGCTATTAGGTTACATCCTTTCAAAATTGTTACCTAACATACAGAATGTATCTGCGTCTGTCTTCAAAGTTAATTACAGTGTATTACAATGTCGACAGTTTGTTCCAATCAAAAATGAAAAATTCCCGGATTACTGTAACACTAGTTCGGACCTTCCTTCGGAGTTGCGAAATCTAATCCTAAATTGCATACAAGTTACTATAAATGTCTTATAGTGTGGGTAGTTTGTTTATTCGTAGAACGGAAATGATAATGTGCCACTATATTGTACATCCACATGCAAACTCTATGTTAGTATAGAAAGTATTAGTAACTCTCAATGAACATTTCCTATTTTAACACAAACTTTCATATTTATTCTGACAGTTCGTTTCGTCATTGGGGTAAATATACATATGACAGTCTATAATATAGATATATAAATACTATACTCTATTTATTGTACATAACCATGTATAAAGAGTCAACGCAATATGTATGGTATATGCATGATATACACTTCCAGATACTAAAACGGGTAATTTTAGTTTGACGATGGGTATGAACCTGAACCTGGTATATTTTTTGTTGATGAAGAGATGTGTCTTCCATTCTAGGTAAGTTCCAGTATTTTACTTTAGGTATGACGTACTTTCAACAAAAACTTGGCTTTCGCTTCTTGGTTATATGACGTTGTCGGCCACATTTTATGTATAGCCATGTCTGCAGAGAAAAGTGTTGCTGCTCTGTAATATGTATCAGTACCAACTACAAATAAGAATAATAATAAATGAGATAACGCTTAGAAGCACTGCCTAAACTTTGTCTTATGGGCGAGAAAAACTTGGAAGATAGATAGACTTGACTCAAACTGCTAATGTAATGAGACTGAAAATGAATGTACAGACTGACTAATGTTTCCTGTTTGGGGCATATGAAGGTTTCCTTAAGTAACTCCTAAATTAACATTAATTTATTTAGCAAGCCTTTCTCTTTCAATATATTCTTTATTAATACTACAAGGGCAATACTTTCTCCATTCACACACAGCCAGCTTTCCAAGAAATTCTTTTGGCACGAGTTTAAAGTTTAGCTAGATATAATATGTAAATTCACTCGCACGAACAATTCCTCCTATCTTATGTATATTAAGAAAGATGAAGCTGACTCGACTACCCATTACCTACATGTTAATTAATCTTAGGATAAATTAATTATTCCACAGAATATAATACAATATTACAAGGCTAGGGTATTCACCTTTCTGTCCACGTGCAAAAATATGAATCTTTACTCTTTGTTAATTAATCTTAGGATAAATTAATTATTCCACAGAATATAATACAATATTACAAGGCTAGGGTATTCACCTTTCTGTACACGTGCAAAAATATGAATCTTCACTCTTGTGTAGTAATTAAGAGACTACACCCCTACGACAGTTAACTAGTAAGAGCAAATATTGTGCCCTGAAAAATTCCAAGTATTACAACAAGGTCTAATACATGGAACTAGATATTAATGGAGTAATTCTACAAAATTGGGAAATATCTTTAGTAGCCAGAAAAGTACTAACTCAGCACTTAGGGAATCAATTGCGAAATCATTTCTTTCTAAATAGGAAAAGAATTTATGGACTGACCATGACCAAGTAAACTCAAATGTTTTTCTGTGATTTTAGTTCAGATAAAACCGAGAACGAAGGCAATTTTTCGTTTACAAATATAGAATGGGGCCTCCTTTCCAATTTAGCGAAACCAAGAAAGTTGTAGTTTCACAAAAAATTGTATCCAAATAAAACAATTCGGTTCGGGCCACTAATTAAACCTTCCCAGTATGAACTAAAGTAAATTGCTAGAGATGCAAGTAATTTTAATTGAGTGGGCAGTACCTACTTGGAACTTGAATAACATTCAATTAGTAAATGAATATACCTAATAGAGTTCAGAACAATTTTCCATTTCATAACTTATATTTGCAAAATGCCACAAAAATGTCTTACAAAATGTCATCCGATGTTATTTAATACAGGGGTATACTATAATTAGCCTGGCATGTGTCAAAATCCCATGTAAACCGCTAAATGCACTCCAACGACCAATTTATTTAGATCTTCATGATCATTACAGTAATAGAAAGATTTTTCCGAATCATTACATTTATTCTTAGCACAATGCTTTATTTTTAGTTTTTCGCCATTTTATTCATCCTGGGGCTTTTGCAGGCTAAAAACTCCTGCAAAATGTCATGGGAGAGAAACGAGAGTGAAATCTAGCGTAAATAAGTCCCTGTCTTGTCTTTTAGAATTCGCAAATGTACACACTATACATACAGGTATTTATGTCTATCTGAAGTAGCGCAGATTATTAAAGTTCTAAAAACTTCTGCAAAATGTCATGGGAGAGAAACGAGAGTGAAATCTAGCGTAAATAAGTCCCTGTCTTGTCTTTTAGAATTCGCAAATGTACACACTATACATACAGGTATGTAAGGTAGTATCTCTTATGTCTATCTGAAGTAGCGCAGATTATTAAAGTGAACTAACTGCCTTTGGTAACATTGTCATATGAGGAATATGCATAGAATGTCTGAGGGTGTAATACCTAATTTAATAGTCTAATGTGTATTATAGGGTTCCCCAAAGACTATGCCTGGGAATAGAATAGCATTTGAGTAATGAATACCCAAATTCATTAGGTAGATAGTGCACACATCCCAAGCTGCTTTTCATTGGCAAGTATATCATTATATCATTCCCAAATGTGTCCCACAGGATAGGATTTGCGGGAATCTGCCTACTTAGTCCACATATATAAATTGCTTTCTGCTTCTTTTGTACTTGTCTTGTCTTACCCATACATAACGTATGTAGTGTGTCATTATTCTTACTAGACTCCTTTGCTCCCTATAATAATAATTCCTCATGAATTTCTATACTTAGTCTACCACCTACCTAGTCTAGAAAATCCATTACAATCTGGAGCAGATGGCTTCGCTTGAATTCTTGTGACTCAACTCGAGTTGACGTGACATGGAAAAGATTGACGTTCGATAAAACGGCTACTATTCGCAATAGTAAACCAGTTCAGGCATGCTTATTGCTTTTATTACTTAATAATATAAAAATCCAGCCATATGAGCTCAATACATTATTATATAGCTCACCTCCAATATCGTGGCTTCCTTGGCCAAACTATAACTGTCTCATAATAGTACATCTGTTTTGCACTTCACCCTATAAACTTTCCTCAAGACTCCCTACTTATTACTACCCACTTAATGATTTCGTGAGCTACTCGACAGAATCCCAATCGAGTACCTGAAGTTTATAAGTGTATTAAGAAATGCATGGGCACAATAGAAAGCCCTTGACCCACAGACGACAATGGTAGCAACTCAGGCGAGTGACGGCCGACCGTATCCTGCCTGTCCTCATTAGCAAAAGAGAACTGAATTTGAACTTAACCTGTATAACCTAATTAATTAATTGAATCCTTCCACTTTCATTTACTCCACTCTCCCTCTTACTTTCTGTCTTCATCACCAGCTTTATTCTCAGAAAACAAAACATTAAGCACTATATTTCTCTACCTTCGAGAAATATCTAATTAAAGTACCTAGAAATTCCATACCTACTTCCTCTGGGTCTATAGTTTTCATCCTCCCAAATTCTCCGTGTAATTTTAATGAATTTTCTTTATACACTAGTGCAAACAGTGCATAACACAAAATGGGGCATTAAAATAACAAACGCCTATTCAATTTAAATTGACATTGAAAAGTCAGATTCAAATGACCCGAGCAACGGAAGCTACGACCACAAAATCCGCAGGATTAAAACGATCCTACAGTTGCAAGGATAAAGGTCCCATAACTATTATCTTCCACTTAAGCTATGCATAATACTTTTAAATACATTGCGGAACATCAGAAGTACATTATGGGAATTGGATGGCGATACTAGAGTCCCAGTTTCAAATCCGTGGGCGCTTAGCTCGCACTTTGGTTATGTAAATCTAACAATGGATGCTTAAGTTACTAAATAGTCCCTATAAGGACGAGGAATGGAATAGCCAACTTCCATAATATCAAGTCTATGTTATGATTATAACCCTGAGACTCCGTAAAACTTTAGTCGGACCAAAATAGCTGGGAACACAACAAGCGATAGCAGTCTATGGTAAACCAGAACAGAAGAGTGAATTATTACTATTCGTTGCAACTAATAGGTAATATGAGATGTTTTTACTACGTTTAAAGGAATGTAGGACGAAAATAGACTATAAATTACATAAATACCTAGTTTACTAATGTATCATGGCAGGGTGTACTGCTTTAGGTAGTTAGATTGTAAAAGTATACATTAAGTGATTAGTTGATCACCTACCTTTGAATTAGCTTTTCCACCGACGAAAAGTACACCCTCAGATTTGATTAAACTTGATTAAGTTTTACTGTGGGTGTTGCCACTGCCAGTATCGTATGTTTATACAGTTGACTTGAGTTGCAATTGCAAAATTGCAATCTATGGCTATTCAATGCCATCCTGACTGACATACAATGAATTTCTACGCTACGCTCGCTTTCATACTAATTTGTTTTTACTTTATGTTTACTATAAACAATGTGGATTGAAACGACATTGCAATGCAATTAGCGTTTACACTTACGTTACGGTTAAGTGCATTAAACTCCGTATCATTTCTCCATATTTGGCACGGAGAATCCCTCCCTTGCCACCTCTATTATTATTTATGTGCGTCGATAAGCGTAATTATTCGCAAATTGAGTTGACGTGCACCCAGGGTCGTCTGTTCTCTAAAATTATCATGTTTAGAAAACAAAGGACAGGAAGGACATTGCTAAACTCCTAATAACTCAATTTGCTAAAGAAACTTTTACTTTTGACCAATATCTCAATGTGTGTGAATTGAATTCTTAATTTGCTCTTATAATCTGTATCTGCCTATGCTAATGCTCCGCCGTGGCCATACACAAGAGCATTTTATAACAAAATATATTCAGCACACTGCTTCATGGAATTATTTGTAAGGTGAAGCATGATTGCTTCCAATACGCAATTAAAAATCAGAAAATCGTTTAAATTCTATTATTAACAGACATATCTCTGAAAGAGTTGTTCCACAAAATTGAATCTTAGTAGGAATGACATTATCTTGGAAAAATATACCTGTAGAGTCAACTCACATTGCATACAATCAAGTCAACATAGTAAAACATGCGAGCGAGACAGGAAAATTGGCATTGTAAGATAATAATTGAAAGAGAGTGTACGATTCGTCGACGGTTTCAGGAAGATGGTTTTCTTTTTCCACTTCAACAACTTCGGTGGATGACTGCTCAATTTCGACAGTGCCCCCCTCTGTCACTTTTGTGGATTTGCTGCTGGTCTTCTTCACTTTCTTCACCTTCTTCTCAGTGGTAGTGGTACTCACTTGCATTTGCACCTCGACGTCACCCATGGTGGACAAATGTGTAATCTCACAAATGTAATCGGGTTAAATTAGCCTGAGCAACTAGCTGAATTTGTCCGAAGACCGACTCCTCTGTAATTTGTGAGCAATTGTCCAGGACCGGTTAATAGGATTAAGTAGTAAATTATGTGGTGAATGAATTAATTCTGTTCTGGTTTATACTGTGTTGACAGAATAGTCAATTTGCACTACGAGAAGAGGCAATGTGGCTAGACAACTGTCCAATAGCTTCTCCGCTCTATTACTAACAATCAGTAACTAGCACACGGGAAGAAAAGAGCAAAAGCCGACAGACAGAATCTTCGACTTCCCCTCCTATCAGATCAGAGCAGACAGACAGAGAATATGTAGGAAGTTAGTAAGTAAGAGAAGTGTGCAGTAGCACAGCAAAAGACTGACTGTTCGTCTCTTATGGCAAAGAGGTCTGACCCGGGACTCCTTCTTTCCATTCCTCTCTCGCGAACACAGTTAGTCCCACTCCCGCTTTTATTCTGTATTTTTAGACGCCTTTCAACTCGACATTTACACAGCCATTCCCTTTTCAATCTGTTTTTCTACTCTACTCGTGCTTTTATGCGTGCATATCTATTTATCCCTACAATTCTAACGAAAACGGAACTCTATCCATTCTTATGCTTCATCTAACATTTTCTATTCATTAATTTTCTCCACGAATTCCACATAATTGTAACTTGTCAACTCAATTTTCCCGTATTCTTCTCATAATCTCAGAATTATCATTTATGACATCGACAAACATTGCAACCCAAGTAAAACCAATGCTAACTTAATTGAAAAGAAACCCATACAAAAAACAGACCTGCAAACATCAAAGTATAGAAAATTATCAGAAACATTCAAATTAAAATTAAGGACATCATTTTATTACTAATTTTATGCATCAAAGAAAATTCCGTGTTCGTAATAGTTCGTATTATTTAGGTCTCTTTATGGAAAGGTAATGCAGACGAATCTTGCAATCCGGGACCCAGTACCCTTTAGGTACTTCTTTGTATGATAATAAAACTTTCCTGTCAATTTTACTAACATTTCTCAGAATTTCCAGTTAGTCAATCTCCATGTTCATCTTTCTCCAGAAAAAAGCTAATTTGTACTCTCTTCAGCATCAACAATCACTTTCATATTATCTATATCATGATTTGCAGAGGAATCCTTCTAGTACATTTCCACTTCTTAATAAACGCACAAGAAAACAATTCTTTTATGAGAAACATCAAAGAAAATCCAGGAATTCTTAATGAGCTACAGGTAAGAAGGCAATTCCATTTACTACCTGCCTGCCATTGTCATATCAAATCATTACAAATCACAATAGATAAATAGTTTGCACCTTAAGTTGAAGTGGCGAATTTAATTCATGAATTTACTGGTGTGAGACAACCAGTAAAAATAAAATCACACACGCTACGTCTGGAAACAATGCAATGAATTATCGCAGATAGTAGACATGTGGAAACACTGGTTTTCTACATTACGAGATTACTAGTGTAACTAAAGATAACCAAACCATTCTGGTTTGTTGAACATTTTGAAATTGGCATTTAGTTTCCGATTTCCATATGTCCCTGGTATTTGGAATGTATTATTCCCACATGCACATAATATGAGAGTATTTTGTGCTCTTTTCAATGGAAAACATTTTTACGCAAGGTTAGGGTACACATTTAGGGATTTTATTTAAAGAAAGTAGGTGTAGTGATATCTTTTCCTTACCTTGTTAGCGTGATAAATATCTGTGAGAAAGATTATTTTCCTTGCTAAGCCGAGGAATGTTTAAAGAAAAGAAGACGAGCGTTGATTTCAAGACTATCGAATAGTTACAACTAATGTTGATTTTGTCTCATTTCATGTAGTATTAAGCAACGACCCGGAATATCGTGGGGCCGCGTGCAAAAACGACTTGGTATTTATTAGGACAAGAAGAAAGGAAAATAGTTTCTTCTCCTTCATTAAGCATCGAGTAATAAGATAAGGTATAATTAACCGGAGTTTTACGGCGAATTCAAAGTCGACATTGAGGAACCGGGCCAATCGAAACAGATACTACTAACACAGTAACAAATAGTGACGACAGGCAGGAACGTTGTAAAGTTTTCTTTACCACGCTATGCCTTAACACAACAATGTGTCTTGTCCTGTCTCACATGAAATCAGATCAACTCACAATCAGTGTATGTGCAAAAAAATCTGACTTCCCTAGCAAACTAACATAATCTTATCAGAAAAACTCCGCAGAGCGCAAAATGAGACTGGGATGAGAATATTCATCAGGAAAACAGATACAATCTCTAGATAATGCACATTATATTACTATCTACTTAGTTGTATCAGTATATACCATTTTACTACGAGTGAGGTCTTGAAAATAAACGAAAGTTCGGGCCCGTCTGTATTTCAGTGCAATAAAGAAAAGCAAAACAAAGTCGGTTTGTCAATTGAGAATTTGCATATGTATAGAAACGAAGGTACAGTTTTCTAAACAGTAAATGCTGAGTGTTAAGTGCTTGGCAGTCGATTAAATGGAAAAGCCCCAGAGCTGAAGGCAGATAAGGCGAACTTGGTTTACTACTACTAACTAAGTGAAAAGACCCAAACGTGGAAAGAAAACTGGGTTAACGAATAGACTGTGCCTTGTCTAAATGCATTTGTCTGCAAATTGTTCGGTTTGGTCTGGCTTCCCATTCCAGACTTGCTCTTTCTACTCTACACTTTCAATCACACTCAATTTACATTTGTATTTACTTTTACCTACGAAAATTCTAACTTGGCGAAAATTCCCATTTGCATGACTTCCTCTGTTCCACTATAAAACTTTGTCGATTTAAGTTCTCAAATATCTATCCGAGCACAACAACAAAACAATGTGAGTGTAATATACTTACCTAATGAGTCCTGACTACTTTTAGTATTCCCTCCAAAAAATACTCAAAAATGGAAATCCACACTCAATATCGGGCGAATC